>JASDQU010502936.1:24798-38850 GCA_032191745.1 Picea mariana | reverse complement strand
TTTTGGTATAAATACCAATCACCAGTTTTGGTGTGATCCGAGAGATGCAGGATCCTCTGAACTTCATCATTAATCCTAGGTTCGGGCCTGTCGCTAAGCATACTTACCACTGGGTGATAGAATTGCTCGATGAACTGCTTGAAACTGAATTATGTGGAGTTATGCTTGAGCAAGGAGGTCCATGCGGTTACTGCCTGAGGTCTGCCATCTTCATCCATCTTCTGCATGGAAAAAGAAAATTTGTCCACTTGGAAGAAAAGGAACAAGTACGCCAGTATTGAAGAATACCGGAACATGCCTTCCGTGACGAAATTGACAAACTGTTCGTGAATACTGTTCACCAGGAACATGCTGAAGTCGAACTGGGTAGTGGGCTTCTCATCGGTGGAGAAAATGGACAAAAATCCCAGAATGGGTTCATCTACCCACTGATCCGAATAATAACCCAACAAGGCGCATAGGAACGAGATAATCTGGTTTCCTTTAGTCGAAAACATGGAAGAAGAATAAGGGGGATTTGTAGCGGGGAGTTGAGCGGATTGTGGGAGGAAAGCTCAAATATTTGAGCTCTTTGAGGGAAAGTCATCTTCTGGTATAATTCTGTGAGAATTTCAAGGTTAAAAGGTAATGCGGAGTCAGCTCGGGATATTTGCATCATTTGGTCGATGGTTTCAGGCGTGATGAGGAAAAGAACTTCTCCAAATGAGAAAACAATGGCTCTTTGCTCGGGAATGTAGTGGGCTTGGCACTTGAGGGAAAACTCTGGAACATGGTGAATCTGAGGAAAGAGATACAGAGGTAGGTTGGACTCCCAGAGTCCAATTTCGTCACTCTGGTCCAGGAAAACTTCTTTGAGCCACGACTGAAGGTCTGCAAAATCGAAATCGCACTTTGTATCTGCGATTAAGTGATCTTTGTCAGCCAGTGGAATCCTGTCAAGGTCGACAGGAGGCGGGAGAAACAGATTCTGTTCTCCTTCTGCTCGTTTTGACTTTGGCGCCATTACTGTAACAGTACCTGCAAAAAACAACGTTAGCGGGGACGACTGTAGATGGGGGCAACTGACTGAAACAGAGAAAAACGGTGTAAAATTCTCTGATGCGATGAGTGGGTAAATGGTGAAAGAAAGAAGAGTGAGGGTAGTTTTGAGTAAACGGGTGTCCGTTGGGCGCGGGGGACAGGTCAGCTGGTTAATGGATAGGTTATCCAGTAATAAATGGCCCACGGATCACTTAGAGTGTGAGATGGCAGGTGACAGTGACTGAAGAATACGGATGGGTGAAGTGGCGGTTACTGATTGGGGTAAAAATCATGGTGAGGGGGCTTGCCACGAGTGAATGGGGGGGAAGGACTGACAGAAATTATGGGATGTGACTCTTTCTGAAAGGTGGATGATGACGTCAAGAGGTGAAAAAGGTATGTCAGACAGTAGGAGGCGGTGGGACTCGGGACCAGTAGATTCATGCCACGTATAGATAGGGGCCCGCCAGAGGAAAGATTCCATTCCAGACCCCCCCCCCTCAGTTAAAGGCAGATCAATCGGGGGGTCCGAAAAACACCTTGAGCCGTTGATCTGTGCGCTCACCTTTTGACCGAAGATCTATGTGTGTCCTTTATCACACATTTCGGACCCCCCCCCTCCATTAAAGGCAAAACAGACGGGGGGGTCCGGAATCCAATATACACCGTAGATCCACGCGCTTAAACTTGGGTCGTCCAGATGTGCANCAGTCAGGGGGGTCCGAAAAACACCTTGCACCATTGATCTGCATGCTTTGTTCTCCACCATAGATTTGTGCGTGATCTTTATCACACATTCCAGACCCCCCCCCTCCATTAAAGACAGAACGGACGGGGGGGTCCGAAATCCAATACAGACTGTAGATCTGAGCGCCAAAACTTGGGCCGTCCAGTTGCACACGTGCATTATCAACAATTTTGGACCCCTGCCCCTCTCCGTTAAAGGTAGAATGGTCGGGGGGTCTGGAAATATTTGTCCACGTAGATTTGGGTGCGATCATCTGGACCGTTGATATATGAGCGAAGCATAAATGTGGGTGTGGAAAGTATATGCGCTCGGAGGACTCGGGATATATGCATATCATGGGTGTTGCCCAAGCTTTTTCATGTTACATCACCAAGGGGTTAGAAAAACAACATTTTAAGCATCCAAGACATGGTCCAACATTGATCATCGAGCTGGTTTTATTGAAGTAAAGAAAACTAGCCTATGTTCTAACCTAACTTCCTACGATAATTAGCCCAGATTAAACTGTTGGGATAAGAACTTACTCTACCCTAGGGCTATTTGATCAAGATTAGGTAGTCTGGCCAGATTTATTCACTAACTAACCTAGATCACTTGGCTAAGATTAAACAGTTTAGCCAAGCTTATTCACTATTCCTATCAACATAAATTTAAAAGAACTTGGTCATGCCTAAAAGGTATGGACCAAGTCATTGTTATTGCATGAGGCTCTTATTGAAATTCTTTTATTCCCTCTTTTCTTTTTCTTTCTTCTTTCTTTTCTTTTTTTCTTTTTATTTTTCTTTCTTTTCTCAAATTATTTGCAGAATGAAAAATCATTTGTCAAACAAAAAACACTAGAGAGATAACATTCCAGTCACCAGTTGATCCTATAAATTATAGGGTGATAACAATGGCTCTACCTGGGGATGGTACTCTCGTTGTGAAGTGCCAAGAATCCTGATTCCTGATGTTCTGAAACTTCCTCCCTAGTCGTCTTTGTTACTTGATTGGTTTTATTTTTGAAAAATAGAAAACAATGGTCAGTGTCTTAGGGCCTTCTCTTCAGGCTTCAACCAACTGACCAAAGTCATTCACTCAAAAACTCGCAAGCAGAATAAAATAAGGTTTGTACAATTGAAAGTGTGGCTTCAGGTCTCTACTGAGGTGGTGAATAATGTTTCAGCATTCTGTCATTTACAGGTCCTCCTGGCAGATCTGTCCCATCACTATTATTTAGCAAGAAAGCATTATTTCCTATGAATGCTTGAATCATGTATGGTCCCTTCCACAGACTATCGAATTTTCCATGCTTTCCCTTGTCTTCATTTTGGGAATCCCATCTTAGCACCAAATCTCCTAGCTCGAAATCATCTTCGTTGGTTTTTTTGTCAAAAATCTTCTTGATGCTTTCTTGGATTACCTGGGTCTTGTTGTATACTTCTTCCTTGGACGACTCGAAATGGATCATCTGGTTGATCCTTCTTTGGGAGTCATTTGGCTCGTCTTGCATGTCTTGCAACAATTTCATGACAGGGACTCCTGAGGAAGTGGGAAAAACTGCTTCTTTACCATAAACTGGTTGATATGGTGACATACCGATTGACCTTTTGGTGGTCAGTTTGTCGACCCATAGTGAAAAAACAAACTTGTTATGCCATGACTTCTTGTTTTCCTGCAAAGTTTTCTCGAGAATGTTTACCAGGGTTTTATTTGATGATTCTGCCAGCCCATTTCCCTGAGGGTAGTAAGTTGTGGAATGACTCAAACCAATATAATACTGGTTACAGAAATCTGTGAGTTGATTAGATCGAAAAGCAACTGCATTGTCAGTTATAATTTTTCTAGGACATCCAAAGCGAGACAAGATATTATTTTCAAGAAACTTAATAATGACAAAATCTGTGGCTTGCCTGCTTGGTACTGCTTCAATCCATTTTGTAAAATAATCCGTGGCAGTAAGAATCCACCTGTGCTGGCTCGAAGAAAAAGGATGTATTTCCCCGATGAAGTCTAATCCCCATTGCTAGAAAGGGGCCTCAACAGAGATTGGTTTCAGGGGTAGGGGAAGAAATTTCCTTTTTCCTTCAAACAATTGACATTGATGACACGAAGTCAGTTTATGATGCACATCAATGAACAGAGTTGGCCAATAGAATCCATCTCTGAGTATTTTTTTAGCTATGGCCTTCTAGTTTAGATGACCACCACAGTTTCCTGCATGAAACTCCTGCAATACTTTGTCAGCTTCATCCTTCAATAGGAAATTTAATAAAATACCTCCAGGATCTTTCCAATATAAATTGCCTTCTAGAATACAGAATTTTAATTCTTTCAATTTCAAAAACCTAGCTTTAGTCTTGGTTAGACTAGGGGGAGCTTGTAAATTATGAAAAACAAATATCAGGTCTACGAACCATGGAGAGTTGAGAAATACCTCTCTCACGCTTGGAGTCGCCTGCTCACCCTGTTCGTCTGTTGCATCTAAGAAGTTAATGTCAAGAGCATGGAAATTTGATTCAACCATTAACTTTGCTAGACCCTAACCTTTAGTCAGTTTAGTAGGCTTGATCTCTATGTCATACTCTAGAATGATACCAATCCATTTTCCTCTTCGGTCGTCCAGATTTTCCTAGGTTAAAATGTGTTTTACGACCACGTTTGGAACATATGCAATGATGTGGGAGTGGAGAATGTATACTCTAAAATCTTTTATGGCTTTCACCAAGGCAAAAGCTTGTTTCTCCATTATTTTATAGGTCAAAGCAGTATCTCTTAAAGCTTTACTAAAAAAGGCTATGGGTTGTTCATACCCTTTGCTGTTTTTCTGTAGTAATACTGTTGCAATGGTAAGTTCAGATGCGAAAGAAGAAAGATAGAAATATTTGGTGAAGTTATGACTAATCAATACTGGGGTCTGCGTGAGTGCGCGTTTGACTTGTTCAAAAGACTTCCTGGACTCAGTGTCCCATTTTATTTTTGTGTCCTTTTCTAACATGTTTGTGATGTTTCTAAAAAGTTCAGCCAGGTTGGGCATGAATCTTCGCAGAAAGTTTATTTTTCCAATAAAAGACTCTAACTCTTTGATGTTTCTTGGGTGTTCTAATTTCTGAATGGCCTCGATTCTACTGGGGTCTATTTTAATTCTGTCCTTAGAGATTATGTTCCCTAGCAGTTTACCTTCCTCTAATCCAAAAAGGCTCTTCTTAGGATTTAAAGAAATCCCAAATTTCCTACATTTCTCAAAAACTCATATGACATGTCGTAAGTGCTCATCGTCAAATTGGGAAAAAACAGTTACGTCATCTAGATAGATGACAATAAATTTTTCGAGTTCTTCCACAAAAGCGATGTTCATCGCCCTCTGGAAAGTGTCCCCGACATTCATCAACCCGAAAGGCATTTTCACATACATGAAAGTACCCCATGGTGTTGTGAAAGCGGTTTTTTCTTGGTCATCTGGGTGAACGATAACCTGATTATAACCTGAGAACCCATCCAGTAAAGAGATTCGACTGGATCTGACTACCCTTTGTAATATGTGGTCCATTTTTGGTGATGGGTAATTGTCCTTCAGAGAGACCTTATTTATATCTCGGAAATCGATGCAAAGCCTGATTTCTTCGGATTTCTTTCGTGTTGGGACCAAATTTGAGACCCATTTGGAGAACCGTAATGGGACTATGATTTTAGCATCGTACATTTTTTTGATTTCTTTTTCTATCAGGGGAAGTAGCTTAAGATTGATTCTCCTAAGTTTCTGTCTGAAAGGTTTTTGATCTTCTTTTATTGGAATCTTATGTTGTATGATGCTGGTGTGATAAGCTTTCAAGTCCTTGTAACCCCAAGAAAATACGTCTGAATATTCCTTGAAAAGCTCAATGTATTTGAGTTTCTGCTTAGGGTATAATGATTTGGAAAGATTCACCATCCTTGGTTTCTCTTCTATCCCTATATTACAATCTTCTACTTCTTGACCACTGGTTTCAATTTTCGGTTTTTTCACTACATCATTAAAATCAAATAAGTCCTCTAAAAGAACTAAACCCTTGGTAAAACATTACTTTTCAAATGAAAAACATCAGCTTCTATCTCATCATCACCTAAATCTCTTGAATCTATCTCAATTACACTATCATTTCCAAAATCAAGTCTTTGTACATTTTCATCTTCATTTTCTAAGTCTATGTTTGTACACTCGAAATCATTTTTACATTGCAGAAAATCTTCAATTTGATTATCATTACCAAATACCTGCCAATATCTGATGTTGTCTAGAACAATTGGTCTGCATTTCACCTCCACCATGCATGGGCGAGTGGAATGAAAAGGTATCTTGCATGTGGCTGCTGACGTAGCTAACCCGTCTACCAAAATATTCTGCCCCCTAGGCATCACCTGCAAATCAACTTCAGTGAAACATTTAAGAGCATCCAGAACAACATAATTATAGGCTCTAAGACGGGGGTGTTTTTCTGCATACTCACCTTTAATTTACTTGATTACTAATTTGGAATCACCTCTTACCATAATTTGTTTGGCACCAACCTTCTTTAGAAGTTTCAAACCGAGCATCAAGGCTTCATACTCAGCAATATTGTTAGTGCATTGAAAATTTAATTTGTTAGAATGGTTTTTCGAATACTTGGATCTGTGATTGTGCAACCAAACTCCTGCTCCCACTCCTTCTTTGCTTACATCTCCATCAAATTCCATGCTCTAGAAATCCACTGGCAATTCTTCAGTTGTCACATTTTTCTCTCTCTGCCTCAATGATTTCTTGGCCTTTGCCCGGACCAGACGTATCCTCTTCCAGCTGAATGATTTGTTCTCCCGTATTTCCATCGTTGTATAGGATGAAGGATTCCAGGCCAGAATGTATAGAGTACAAAGGATAGTTATGTGGTTTGTCTTGTCTGATCACCATGTGCTTCATCAGTGTTTCTCTGTATAGTCTTCTCTATTGACGTAAAACTAGGATAGTGACATACGAAACATCCAACTGCAAAGTACCTTTCAACTTGGCCCCCAAAGACTAGGACAAAAACATACCATACTTCGGGGGAATGTCTACAACCACAACATCTATGACCATGCTTTTCGCGAAAATATGGACCAGGGTGATACACAGATCCTTGATCAAAGCGATACATCTAACTTTACTAGAGTTAAACGGGTGTAAGTCCTTGTAAGGTCTGGTAACCTCAAGTCCCAGTTTTTCCATCATTGCTTTAGGCATCAGATTATGGGAAGCACCCAAATCTAACATAGCATTATGCAGAATTAGGTCATGTATATTAAGACTGATGTAAAAAGGAGTGACAACACCATTGTCGATTTGACCATCCACTTCTGGTCCGAACAGGAGTTCGGGTTGGTCATCTGTAAGGTTTACAGTATTTGAATGATTCGTTGATCCAATGGTTAAGGCCTTCGTGCCTATATTAGGTTCGATGGTCAGTGCTTTAATCACCTATGAATGGTAAGTGTCTTTTCTCAACAAATCGGAAATGGGAATGGGAATTTTTACTTTGGCTAATTCCCCTTTGAGGTTGAAAGGTGTAGGTGCTCTTCTTTGGCTCAACAATTCTGATTTGTCCACCACAATCTTTTGGCCAGAAGTATTTGGTGGGTTGGTTGATGAAACCTAGGTATGTGATGATATTTTTAGAATAGTAATGTTTCTTTTTGCAGGAACTTCAGCATTACCCTTCTCAGGGCTCTTCTCAGCAGCAGGCTCAAAGTATTTTTGGGTTTCGACTGCCTTTTTTGTTTCGGTCACCTTTTTCTGAGAACTCCCATCTATCTTCTTACTTCATAGATTGTACTGCTGATGTACCTCCAAAATAGCATTTTCAAATGCCTGTTGTTCAGTGTCTTCAAATTCTTCACTTACCTTGGTTTGACTAAGGAGAAAAAGTTCTTTCTCTTCCTAGGTAAGGAAAATAGCTTCATTATCGTGAATACCAATGAGGTTTATATGAGTATCCTCTAGTTCTTCAATCACTTCCTCTCCATCATCGACATAATTTTCTTGTAGGGGAGGTTTGACATGTTGATCATGACCTCTTTGTTCCCTTTGATCCCTAGGATCTCTCTGCCTGATTTGAGGAGGGTTTCTTCTGAAGTTAGGATTTTGAATTTGAGGAGCTGGTGGGTTTTCTCTAGGAGGATTTCTTTTGGATACACTAAGTCTCTCCATCATTATTTCCATTGCTCTAGCCAAGGAATCCAATTTTGCATCGAAGTTTGATGTGGAAGGTTCCTCTTTGATTGTGACTCTCCTCTCTGTCCTCTATCATTCCCTCTTTGCCAACAGGTTGGCCTCCTCACTTACTGCACTTTTCTGCATGTCTTCCAAGGTGATGGAGTTTCTTTCCCTTGATTGATATGACATATCGGCGTCAAAACCATTAGGAAATTTTATCAATGCTAAACCTTGTGGAGGTTCAATATCGGCTGGAATTGCATTGTATAGGTTATTGAAACGGGTGCAGTAATCTTGTACTGTCTCACCTTGGTTTCTTCTGATGTTTTCTTATTCTGACAATATATGTAGAGGGTTTTTCTTTACCTCCCATATGTCTAGAAAACTTCTTTGGAATGCGGTAAGGTCGAGCACTGAGGTAGCATGTAAACCTTTATACCATTTCTTAACGTCACCCATCAATCTTTGGGCAAATAGTCTCATTTGAACGTCAATCTCATCTACTTCCCGCAAATCAAAATAATCATTCATTCTATTTACGTGTTGTTGTGCGCTCAAAGGTCCTATTCTATCGAACTATGGAAGTCTTGTTTTATAGCCCTGGGGCATAGCATGAAGGGGTGCGGCCAACACCAAGGGAGCATATTTGGCTGCCATGATAGGTGGAGGAGGCGGGACGACAAACTGGATGATAGGTGGGGAGGTGGTAGAAGACGAGGATGAGGAGGGGATATATGACACAGAGTGAGTGGTTTGAAGTTTAGCAGTGGGAGATAGAACTTCAGGAGTCCGGGGTTGCAAGACGGTTGGGTCTAGGACGGTTTCAGCCACAAAGCTATCAGATTTTGTTCTGAACAAGCTTTGTTCGAAGAAGATGTCAAAATCAAGATACTGAATGGCAACAAGATCCTATGGAAGAGAAGGGGACTTCTGAAGGGGATTATGTCTCGCGGAAACTTCAGCAATGGTATTTTTCCTGAGCAATTGTTCTGGATTATCTATTGCTATCGCAGGTTCTGGGTCTGGGTGAGATCGAGTATAAGCTCTTTTGGGAGCCAGATTTCTTTTTAATTATATATATATATGTTTTTTAGTTTTACGAATCCGAAAATAATATGTACAGGTTTTTAACAACCTCTAAAAATTACTTCTTTCTCATATTTGCGATATTACTTTTATTCTAGGGAAAAGAAAACGCGAGGTTAAAATTTGTGCAGTTTTTCCCCAGTATGGTCGCCACTATGTTAACGCCCTGTAATTTTCCTAGAGGTTGTCGGGAAAGAAGAAATATATAGGAGGTAACTTTATCCAACCACTTCGAAACTGGGATCTAGCCCTACCAACTTCTGATAGGGATCTCCTATATGATTTAGATATGTTTCAAATTTAAAATATTAGGCTAGGTAAATAAAATATGTTGTTTTTGTTGATGTAGTGTTTGTTGGGTTGGCTGAGATAGTTTACACATCCATTCGGCTATGGGGTCTGTATCATGAAAAATAAAATCTAAACTAGAAAGCGAAGAAACTTTTCACAGGGCAAGATAATGTAATCGCTAGATTCTCTTAGTAGCATAAATGAGGAAATCGTAGAAAAGGTGAGAATGTCAATTAAAACAAAGAAGCAGTTAAGAATTTCTTTATCATAAAATCAGAAGATGAAACACTAAAATCTTTCAAAGTGAGAAACAGGGTATACAAAGATAAATCCTGCAACATTCATTACTTTCAAAGATTAGATTTAGCAAATATTGTGATAACTAAGTGAGAATAACATCGAACTTAGAAAGAAAAACATCACCAGTGAATACACGCAAGAATCCTGTAAAAATGCCTCTTTGTATTAATGGAAGATATCTTGAAAATTATTACAGTCTGATAGCTCGTAGGGTGTAAATATCAACCCTCAATACTTCAAAAGGTGAATTGTTTATAACCCAAAATTACAAATGATCCTGTCATTAAAGATCAAGACGTGGTAAAACTATTTTTAGCCTAACTAACTTAACAAATTACAAGAATCTAGGAAATTGTTTGATGATGTGTCGCAACTACATGCTATTTTCTGGGTGAACCATTGGTGAGGCCTCTGCATGACCTCATATGACTAGATAGCTGACCAGGCTGGGACAACTCATCTACTGCTCGATTAGGTCACAAATCTCTTCCCATCGAATATGACTGGGGACACTGACTTTGAGTAGCCTTCGGTAGACTTCATCCATTTTTGTGTACTTGGAAAAAGTAGGCTTGGTCATGAAAATGTACCAGATCTCATGATGAATGTTGATATCCAACTGAAGTGCATCTAGGAATGCCTTTCCAGTGATGCTTCCCTGAATCCCTAAAAACTTCGAACTATCCTTAGCCACATCGGCTAGTCTCTTTTTGTAGTCTGGGAGTGTCATCAGTTTGTCGTTTATCACCTTTAGACCAGGAAGACCTTTCTTCTGTAGAGCCTCAATATTACTGAAAAACCTTTGTACCCTTTGGTCCATGGCCTGAACCTTTTCTTCTAGATGTAGCATCAGTCCTCTCTTGGTCAAGACTCTTTTAACCTCAAGGATGGTCTCTGTTTTATCCTCGATTCTCAGCTCTTCTAGCTCCTCTCTAGTTCTAGAATTCAAGAATTTGATGATTTCATTAGCCTGTGTGGGCATCTCTCCCAATTTTGATCTGATCTTCTCGATGGCTTGTTTACTTCTCTGCACCAATTCATTTTTCTCAAACATAATCTGTATCATTGGCCATGTTTCGTTCATAGACTTGGTGATGTATGTCCAGACACTTTCTTTGACATCGGCTAGTATTTTACCTACCACTGTTTGCTTCCAAAGTTGCCACAACTCTTGTTTGAGTTGGTCTAACACCTTTTTTTCTTTGGAGAGACTGGTTTGATAAGAAGATTTGAGTTCCTGAAGGTTCTCAATTTCCTTTTTGAGCCTGCTAATCTCTGTCTCCTACAGGTTCATCTCTTCCATAGATTTGGCCAATTCAGCCGCCTTTTCCAGAGACGTCAGTGCATTTTCTGATGGGACTTTTGCTAGTGATGTTGTGCTCACTCCTAAGAGTGGTAATTCACTCAATGGAATGAATTCCATGGGTTTCAACTGTTATTTCTCTTTCACTAGCTTCTCCATCTCAGCTTCCATTTCCTTCAGTTGTGCATTCTGCTCCATGATTAACTTAAGCATCTCATCTTTTTCTCCTTTTGTCTCTGCTATTTCCTTTGCCTATGAGTCTATTGTTAGTGGCAGCTTCAATTGTTTTCTCAAAGACACTATGTATGCATTTTTCTTCTTGATCATCTCCTCGACTGCTTTTACATTCGATGGATCATACCCGATCTTGAGGACCAGTTCCTCCAACGTCTTGATCCTATTATCCTTGGCAAAGGATGATACTTTCCCCAGCTTCAACTGTGTTTGGACGTTGTTCAGAGACACTTGTAACCTAGAGGCAGTAGTGGAAGCATGTGCCAGTGTGGAGAAAACCATTTCTCCCATTTGCCTATGAAGATCCATTTGATCAGCAGGATGCACGTCCTTGGTCTGGAATTCGAAAGTGGCCCTTTTGTATTCGGTGATTACCTTTGGGTCTGGTACCTGTGCTTGGAGGAATGCCATGTGCATTTTTCCCTTCTCCATGTCGAACGCCGATAGCATTCTGTGTTGTGTAGACGACGTCTGCTTCCAGAATTGGGCATATGTGTTGTTGGTCAGAGTTTGATTCTTTGTCTTGATCAGATCATATTTCTCAAAAATACTCAGCTTCAGACCTGTCTTGCCTTGTTAGTTGATCGATGGAGTATCTGTAGGTTTCTTTGGTAACACTATGGTTATAATCTACTTCTCGCTTGTATTGAGGAGCGACCAATCAACCTCTATCACTGTAGTGGATGGAATTTCCTTCTCGCCAGACTGGTTAGGAGTCGTACTAGTTTTTGGCCTCTTGGTATGCAGTTGAAATTCTTCTAATGATACTTCAGTGACCAGAGGTGACAAATCCTGCCTAGGCCTTTTCTCCTTTGGATCCTGTGGAGTGGTGGTCTGTGATACAGTGACTGGGGGGTCCTGTTGTTCTATTTCAACCAAAGTGTTTGGTTCCCACCCTGTCTGGTTTGCAAATTTCTCTACCTTAGGCCTAGATTCGTGGACATACAGGATATTCTTTTTTTTTACCCTCATCTCTGAAATGATCCCGCACGGATCATAGTGCCATTTGAAACTCATGAAGAATTTCATTTCCTTCAGCATCCTATCTGCTTCCTCCCTGGCACCTCGATTGTTGCAGATGAAAGACCCAATCTGCCCTTTGATTCTAAGCTGTTGCTTCTTCTTCAGAGACCCAAAATGAATATCATCCGAGTTTATCATCTACCTTATGTATTCCAGAGAAAACATTCTGACAGGTAAATATTTGGGCAATTTATACGGGGCCAACTCGCACCCATAGACTCTAATCTTAGTGTGATCTTGGTATAGGTACCAATCACCAGTCTTTGTATGATCCGAGAGATGTGGGATCCTCTGAACTTCATCGTTAATACTGAGTTCAGGTCTGTCGCTGAGCATACTCACCACCGGGTGGTAGAACTGATCGACAAACTATTTGAAACTGAATTCCATGGAGTTATGTCTGATCAAGGAAGTCCATGCAGTTATTGCCTGGGGTTTTCCATCTCCATCCATCTTCTACATAGAAAAAGCGAATTTGTCTGCTTGGAAGAAAATGAACAGGTATGCCAGTATTGAAGAATACTGGAACATGCCTTCTGTGGTGAAATTGACAAGTTGCTTGTGAATACTGTTTGTTAGGAATGTACTGAAGTCCAACTGTGTAGTAGGCTTCTCATCGATGGAGAAAATAGATTAAAATCCCGGAATGGGCTCATCTACCCATTGATCTGAATAATAACCCAACAAGGCACATAGGGATGTGATAACCTGGTTTCCTTTGGTTAAGAACATGGAGGAAAGATAAGGCGGATTTGTAGCCGGGAGCTGAGCGGACTGTGGAAGAAAAAGCTCAAATATTTGAGCTCTTTGAGGAAACGTCATCTTCTGGTATAACTCTGTAAGGATTTCAAGGTTAAAAGGTGATGCAGAGTTGGCTTGGGATATTTTCATCATTTGGTCGATGGTTTCTGGTGTGATGAGGAAAATAACTTCCCCAAAGGAGGGTACAATGGCTCGTTGCTTGGGAATATAGTGGGCTTAGCACTTGAGGGCGAACTTTGGGAAATGGTGAATCTGGGGGAAGAGATACAGGAGCAAGTTGGACTCCCAGGGTCCAATTTCATCACTCTGGTCCATGAAGACTTCTTTAATCCATGATTGAAATTCTGCAAAGTCAAAATCGCACTTAGTATCTCGGATTAAGTAATCTTTGTCGGCCAATGGAATCCTATCGAGATTGACAGGAGGTGGGAGAAATGGATTCTCATCTCCTTCTGTTCGTTTTTCTTTTGGCACCATTACTATAACAATACCTACAAATAAAAAAATGTTAGTGGGGACGACTGCAGATGGGGGCGACTGACTGTAATGAAGAAGAAAATAGGGTAAATTCGCTAGTGCGATGAGTGGGTAAAAGGTAAAGGAATGAAGAGTGAGGGTAATTTTGAGTAAACGGGTATCCGTTGGGTGCGGGGGATAGGTTAGTTGGTTAACGGATAAGTTATCCAGTAATAAATGGCCAACGGGTCATTTACAAAGTGAGATGGAAGGTGACAATGACCGAGGGATACGGATGGGTGATGTGGAAGTTATCGATTGGGGGAAAAAATCATGATGAGGGGACTTTCCATGAGTGAATGAGGGAGAAGGAATGACGGAGTTATGGGATGTGACTCTTTTGGAAAGGCGGATGATGACGTCAGAGGTGACGAGGTATGTCAGACAGTAGGAGGAAATGGGACTCGAGACCAGCAGATTCATGCCACGTATAGATAGGGGACCCGCCAGAGTAGATTCCATTCCAGACCCCCCCACCCCCACCGTTAAAGGTAGATCAGTTGGGGGGGTCTGAAAAACACCTTGAGCCATCACTCTGCGTGCTTTGTTCTCCACCACAGATTTGTGCGTGATCTTTATCAC
>JASDQU010502936.1:2632-24463 GCA_032191745.1 Picea mariana | reverse complement strand
CTATGTTCTAACCTAACTTCCTATGACAATTAGCCTAGATTAAACTGTTGGGCTAAGAACTTACTCTACCCTGGGGCTATCTGACCAAGATTAGACAGTCTGGCCAGATTTATTCACTAACTAACCTAGATCACTTGGCTAAGATTAAAATGTTTAGCCAAGCTTATTCACTATTCCTATCAACATAAATTTAAAAGAACTTGGCCATGCTTGAAAGCTATGGACCAAATCACTGTTATTGAATGGGGCTCTTATTGAAATTATTTTATGCCCTCTTTTCTTTTTCTTTTTCTTTTTCTTTTTTCTTTCTTTTCTTTTTTTCTTTTTTCTTTCTTTTCTTTTTTTCTTTTTATTTTTCTTTCTTTTCTCAAATTATTTGCAGAATGAAAAATCATTTGTCAAACAAAAAACACTGGAGAGATAGTATTCCAGTCACCAGTTGATCCTATAAATTATAGGGTGATAACAATGGGGATAGGATCTAATGCCTCCATCCTTTTCCTATTGTTTCACTATTGTAAATCCGTCAATCCTATCCCAAGTTGTTCTTAAGGGGGGATGTTAGGATATTTAGACACTTAGGATTTAGTTAAGATCTACNTGTGTCATTAGGTAAAAGTGTGTTTCTTAGTGTGTTTCTTTAGTATGCATTAGTATGCATTTGTAGTTAGGAAATCTGACAGTCACGATATGTTCCTGTCATAGAGTCATCCGATGGTTCATATTCTCCTCGATCTTCATTACCATTGATCTGTGGATTAACACCCAATTAGTCCATCATCTCTATTTAAAGAGAATGGAGGGTCATTTGTTGATGATTGGTTATAAGAAACTCTCTTGTAAAATATCTTTGTAATATTTTTCTTTTGCATTAATAAACTGTTCCAAGTGCCCGCATTGGTTGGGGCCGTGGATGTTTCCCCATAGGGGTCTTAACATGTCAAAACAATTTTGTGTTGATCTTTGATCTGGTTGTGTGAGTGGTTATTGAAGGTGTTAGTCCTCTATTGGAATACTTGTGTTGTCGAACATAAAGAAATCATGGACTTTTGTGGAGAATATGGAATAAAAGGGAAATTCTCAGTAGCCAGAACACCTCAGAAAATGGAGTTGTTGAAAGAAATAATAGGATAGTACAGGAAATGGCTAGAACAATGTTGAAAGATTCCAAGTTGGGTGACATATTTTGGGAAAGAGAAGTAAATACAACAATTCATATTCTAAATAGAGGAATGCTTAGAAGTAATAGTGATAAGACTCCCTACAAGGTATGGAAAGGAAGACTGAAAAATGTGAAACATTTAAGATTCTTTGGAAACAAGTGTTATATCAAAAGAGAATATGACATGATTTGAAAATTTGACTCCCGAGTTGACAAAGACATATTTTTCGGCTACTCAATTAAAAGCAAGACATACAAGTGTTTTAATCTAAGACTCAACAAAATAGTGGAAAGCATCGATATACAGATTGATGAGACTAGTGTATGAAAGTACAAAGCAGAAAGTAAAGACTCAATAGAGAAGGAAGGCAAAGAGGATTTGAAAGAAGAATTAGAAGAAGAAGAATAGGGAGAAGAAGAACATAAGCCATAAGCAAAGTAGGATGATGATGACCAAAAAAATATTTAGATATATCCCAAAAATCCTAGCAACAAGTGCAGAAATATCATCCATTAGAATAGATCATTGGGAATAAATGTGAAGGAGTTGAAACTCGAAGAAAATTATGCTCACGAGAACAAAGACATATAACACTATTGTCCATAGTTGAACCCAACAGTTTTGAAGAAGCCAACACTAATTAACATTGGATCAAAGCTATGGAAGAAGAAATTGATCAAATTGAAAAGAATGAAGCATGGGAACTTGTTCCAAGGCTTAAGAATAAGAACACGATTGGTACAAAATGGGTATTTAGAAACAAGACAAGGATGGACAGGTAACTAGGAATAAAGAAAGATTATTATGCAAGGTATATGCTTAGGTTGAAGGAATAGATTTTGAAGAAAATTTACCCCGATTTCTAGAATGGAGGTACTCAGATTGATCTTGGCTTATGCATGTTCGAATAAAATCAATGTATATCATATCGATGTAAAATCAACCTTCATAAATGGAGAACTAGAAGAAGAAGTCTGCATCAAACAACTAGAAGGGTTTTACTATCATAAAAGGAAGATTATGTTTTCATATTGAATAAGGAACTACATGGACTGGGATAAGCCCCCAAAGCATGGATGCAATATTGGACAGGTATCTACAAAAACAAGGGTTGAAGAAAGGAAATCAAGACTACAGTCTCTACATACATGTAAATGGAAATAACTTATTGATAATTGAAGTTTATGCCGATGACATTATTTTTGGAAGTAATTATGACAAGATGAGTCAAAAATTTTCTAAAGACATGCATAATGAATTTGAAATTTCATTACTTGGTGATTTGTATTTATTTTTGGGAATCTACATATGTCACCGGGATAAAGGTATTTTCATCTCCCAGACCAAGTATATATAAAATGCTACATATGTTTGGAATGGTAGATTGCAAGATTGTAAGTACTCCCATGCAAATCAACTGCAAATTGAGAAAAGATGATATATCCAAGGATGTAGATCAAAGACTCTACAAATCAATGATTGTAAGTTTAATCTATGTGACAACATCAAGAATGGATGTGATCCAAGCTGTTGGATAGGTTGCAAGATTTCAAGTAGCTCTGAAGGAAAAACATGTTATGGAAGTAAAGAGAATATTCAAATATCTCAAAGAAACAGAATAATATGGATTATTGTATCCAAAAGAGATTGATATATCTCTAGTTTCATACACAAATGCATATTGGGAAGGAAGTATTGATGAAATAAKAAGTACAAGTGGAGAAATATTCTACTTGGGTGATTGCTCAGTATCCTGGTTTAGCAAGAAACAATATTCAATATCGTTTTCTACAACATAAGTAAAGTATATTACAACAACAACATGTTGTACAGAGGTTCTTTGTATGAAGAAAAATTTGCAAGACATACAGGTGGAATATGACAAACCTATTCTAATATTATGTGATAACACCAATTCTATAAGTATTTCTAAAACTCCAATGATGTATTGCAAGATGAAATCCATTCCGATCAGGCTTCACTTTCTATGGAAATAGGTTACAGAGAAGAAAATCAATGTATAGTTTGTTGGGACAAAAGAATAGATTGCAAACATCTTCACCAAACTTATTTCAAGGGACACTTTTGAGCATCTTCGACGGGAACTTGGAGTAGTTTCATCCTCACAGTGATATAAATGGAAGTTAGCATATTACAACAAGAGGAGAGTAGTAGTAATCATGAAAGATTTGAATTCTTTTTGAATTCCTTTTATCAGACATGTACATGAGGAAGCACCATGAAGAGAAACATTAGTAGATATTAAAGGATTATAGACAAGGAGAGAATCCCCAAGGTGAAGTCACCCTTTTCCATTGATGTCAAAGGTGGAGATAAAAATAGATCCATGCAAAGGAATAGAAATGACATGAAGATAGGGGGAGCCAACATGAGCATGAGAAGTATTGTGTCTAAATGTTTTCATCAATGCCAAAACGGGAGATTGTTGAAAGATTAATTAATTTTTGAAAGATTATTTTTTGAAATATTAATTAACTATCAAAAGTTTAATTGTTGAAAGATTAATTGTCATTGAATTGTTTAAATATTGGTTGTCATTGATTTCAACCCTTGAACATGAAACTAACAGGTTTCATGTCAACTTAAAATACCTGTAAACAAAATATAACAATCTGCATGTCAGTTGCAAGTCAAATTAGTTGTAAACATAAGATAACAAGTTTCATGTGAGTTGCATGTCATCATGAGTTTAATGGAAGCTACATGTCATCATGAAATCCTCATTAAAACTCAGATAAGATTCAATTGGAAAATCACTTATTTGAATCACTTCTGATAATACAGGTTGGAGATCTGAGGCAGTGAGTCAAAGGCAGAGAATTTCAGTGAACTAAGAAGTTTGTTGGAGCCGAGAGTACAAAAAATAATTTTATATGGATATTCTTTGAGTAAATCTGCGTCTTTCAGGAGGAAAAGTGCATACATCCATGGGATTTAGTGAGGAAAAGCATGAATACCCGCTAGAAGACAATGCATAAAGTAGTGAACCCATGAGGAAACATTTGTGAAGATCAGGGATCTAAAACTTAGGTCAGATACATGATTGAAAGTATGTCTTCATGTGTAATTTAGGGTCAATATTCTTAATAAATCAGGAATAGGTATGACTTAGTGATTCATAAGCATTTGATTTGGAGAACTTTCTTTTGAATCTTGGTATGAGGTTTGCATGGTTGTAGTCTTGATGAGATATTGATATCATTAGCAGCAGTAGAAATATCATAAAAAACAACAATAACAGGTTATCAGTGGTAGAGGTAGTGACATATTTTTCTACATTTATATTTTAGGGCGATTGGACGAGGCAATGAAATGGGTTTTTATCCTCCTTCTGGTTGGAGCTAGTAAATTAGGGAGTTGGATTTTCCTTCAGGTCACAACCTATAAACAAGGGGTTGGAGCCTCCTTCCAGTTGTAGCTGGAGAAATAGGAAGTTGGTTCTTCCAATGAATGTAATCTTTGATAAATAAGAAAAGCATTCCGTGGTTTTTTTCCGCATTGGGTTTCCACGTAAAATTCTAGTGTATTGTGTATATGTGATGTATATGCATTGAATTATGGTGTTTTGAATGCTCATGTTATTTATTGGAGGTTTTATATTGTGATTAAAATTAGTTTTTATGTTCATACTTATTCACACCCCCCTCTCAGTATTCCAACAACTTTAAGTTATTTTTAACTCGAACTAAGGGTTATGAAAAATGACTTGTAAGGTTCTCAAGAATATGATACCCTAGAAGTTACAGTATTTAAAAATAAGATTCATACCCATAGATAATACAAGATTTCTCTAAAGCTATAGAGTCATATCTTTCTCCTATAAAACCACAACTATGATGTGGGTTTGGATGAGTAAAATTGTAATATTGTGTGAATATGAGTATAATAGAAAAAAAAAATTAATAAGTAAATGGAAATACCTGCAATGAGGAAAAGATCCATTTAATTTTGGCGATTGATATAATGGTAGAATTTATATATGGGAATTAGAAGCATTGGGTATTTGTCCTTTCATGGAAACTCCATGACCATTATATAAGAATATTGAACAATCCTATGTGATAAGCATTTAATCCAATATATACAAGAAAAATGATAAGTATCTACACAAGTACACGTTTGATGATGGAAATTTAAAACAAAACTTGGTGGAAAGAATCATTACATGGGATTACACCATTTCCATATCCAAGACCATTTTTCCTACAATTTTCTCAACTTTCGTTCAACCAAACCAATTGTTTGTATTCATGTACATTATCATTTCATTGCAACATTTGAATCAATCTATGGACTGATTTTAGAATCACATTACTCTAAAAATTCAATCACTTCCAACTATTATTTACATTAAATGAATGAAACTATCATTCCTTTCATCTGCATTATCGAGCATGCCAAGCTTTTCAGAATGCCATCAAACATAATCAACAAACCTATGTGCCAATACTTGTAGCCATATCTACACAATGCATCCTTGCATTGTCTATACAATACCACATATCTATGTTATGTATTCCACCATGGTGATTCGGAAGGTATATCAATCACCTTAACAAATCATCCAACTCTTGCCTGTTACATTTCTGATTATTTTAATAACTTCCTCTTCAACCCATACACAACACCAAGAATATAATTATTTAGTTCTCTTTAGTGTCGAAAAAGAGGTTGAATTCCAAACATTGACTATACATGGGAAGGCCATTAAGCATTTTTATAGTGATATGGCCCTTCCATATCCAATCACATCATGGTCTCACACATTGTCACGCCCAATGTAATTCATTACTATCAATAGAATATATCTCCTCAATTGACTTGGTTATGATCTCATAACCAATCATAACATAATATGCAATTAAATTTTGCATATATGCATTCAACAATTACACATCATGTGTATACTCAAGGCCCTCTGCCTTTACATCAATTTCAAATATTGAACTTTAACTGAGGGAATTATTACCTCAATTCCATTCATCATTTTATGAAGAAAATGCAAGCAAATGCACACCTACATGGGTGTTATCAAATCACTTGATGTTACATGATCAATTGATATTTCGTAGAATCTCATTGGCTCCCCTCACCAATTCTTTTGGTTGACACTCAGACCACCATACTTTTTCTTCATATGGATGGATTTCTTATGCAACAACATTTTCAACATTTTTCTCAACCATACCATAACATTTTTTCCTAGATACACAATCCATCATTATTCTTATTCAAATATCATGACATTAATATTTTACACAGAACGATAGACTACCTTCAGTCTATAATCATAGCACAAGCATTTTCAAACATGACCACATGCACCAATGCACATTAATATGCATTAAGAATTTAATCTTTCATGCTCATTTTATACGCATGCATTCTATCTTTATTGTATGCATCATGCATCAATTCTATCATGCACCCTAGCACATACTCATTTCAACTTTATTAAAAAAAAAATTGTCATTGTATATGGATGTCCTTGAATTCCTATAGATTCTAGAATCCTCATGCACTATCATTCTGCTCATCTATGGACTACTCCTCTCTGATCTAAACCTATTATAACCAAGTTCCGCTTGGCCATCTTCACTTCTAGCCAATAAGGCTTATTGGCCACCACCTCCACTTGGGTGATCATGTTCCAATACTTACATTGTTGGAACCTTTTAGCACATTGGAATGATGTACTTCATATCATTCCATCACCTTGATACTAGAGTATTTTAAACACATATTAACTATCAACAACATGACATCCTTTTCCATTATCTCTAGATATCTATTGTCTTTCTCATTTTTATTTGAACACTTTTCCTTATTCCATTGAGTAATTTTTTGTGAAGCCCTATCCTATCCACTTAGTACCTATCTACTCCCAATGGGATCTTATATTACTTATTAGCACTCTCAATGAGTAACCTTTATTATTTACCCCCTTGAATTATTTGTACATACACCATGTTTCCACTGTGCAAATCTGATAACATAAGTGTCTTTCTTCCTCTAAAAATGTTTTAGAGAAAAAGGGGCTAATTACTAACTAGGAATTATTTTTTAGGAATTTGTATTCCTTCTCTTAGATATGACTCACTCATAATCCCTATGTTCCTTTCTTTTCATCGCTGGTAATCTCGTCATCCATAATTACATTTCTACCTTCATGGCTATGAAGTCTTTCCTTTCCCTTCCATGTCCATTAGTGACATTATTCACCTATAGGATTCATGCTTCATGTGAGAATATTTGTTGATTCTCCCATTGTAATTTCTTTATACTCTTCAACAATGCAATGCTACTATTTATCTACTCTTCCTTATTCCTTTATCCACTTTTCATTACCTTGTTTGTAGCTCTTTAATGCCTCAGGAAGGTTTACAATATTTGACTTTCTTCCTCATTCAATGGACTCTAGGATTAATATAGAATAGATCCACACAATCCTCATTTCTTGGATCTTATCCTCTTTCTATAAATCCCTTCACACAACACTCTTTGTTGGAGTGCTCCTATTCTTATTAAAAATGTTTTGTTAATAAGTTGAGCCCCTTTTACTTTCCCAATATATTGCAATTCAAATGTGACCCGATACATATGGACATTTTTTATAATGAGTTTCAATACCCTTCCTTTCCCATCCATTACCTCTTTCACTCACCTCTATCATCTAGGAAATATTTTCCAAATTTTTACATCATTTGGAACAATCTTCACATTGAGTAGTTACATGGTTCATGGAATCCAATTCCATTTTTTCTTGAAAATTTATGGAGCAACGCGATGCTCCCCTAGAGAAATTAGATATTCTGCCATTTTTTCCTCTACGTTTCCTTTCTAATTACCATACTCATTCTTTAATCTGATTTAAGAGTTAAAAGATATGGATTCCATAAATTCCCATTATGCTCACTGGTGTCCCTCAAGTCCACCAATGAGCTTCCTTATGCTTCCTTGATAGTTATTTGGCTCAAAACTAATTTTCCGTGGATATTTGGATTCTCCTATCCAAGATATTTCCAATGACTACTTTCTTTCTCAATTATGAGAACTGAGCATAAATTTATAGTCAAATGATTTTTGTCAATTTACCCCTATTGTGCACCTTTATCCTATGAGAAATATAAGTTGTTGATCCATAATGATAAATTCCCAAGCCTGCATATAAATATCCACCATCATTTTCCAATTCAAACCAATCAGAATTGTTAATTTTCCAATACTACATCAACGATCTATGATCAACTATATCCATTTGTAAATCAAATTTTCTCATTGATTTCCCTGAACCCCAATCATTGTCCATCAACCATCGCTTGTTTCTCTTGGAAAACCAACATTTCCAACAAACCCCAATAACTGACAATCAACCATCGGTGAAACTCCTTGTTAACCAAATTTGTTACCAATTTCACCAAACCCTAGCCATCGACCATCGTTGTAATATACCCTTCCATGTGATATTGACCATGGGGGACTAAGTATCCTAGTTGTTCCCCCTAGATTATAGTATCATTGGGAAAATGGGGACTAAGAGGGTAAAAGAGTGTCAACAAATAATTAAAATTAATTTAAATGGGTGACAAGGATTAAGGAAAAAAAGGTAAAGTTGATTTATGAATTAATTGGAGAAAAGAACCTTATAAAACCTAAATTAGAATTTAAATTAGAATTAGAATATGGGATAAAGGGGAATGAGGGTGACTCAATCATTCTTTCTTGATCATTTTTCACTTGCATCTTTGAGCTCTAAAAATTGAGAGTTTTGAACATTTTGAGTGAACAATCCCTAGAGATCAACAAGGAGGTGAAATATTCCTCTGTTCCCGATCCAAGCTTGGCCAACGTGGTAAAAGATTCCACCCTCACCATTATATTTATATTAGATACATTTCAACTATTATTTGAGAAGAGGGCCACATTGTTAGAGGATTTTTTCAGCAGGGGTGCACTATACAAACTTGAGGAGTTTGATTTTCCTTCTATCAGTGAGGGTTTGCAGAGAACATATCTTGGGAACCTATGCTACATCTAGAGAGACCTTTCTTGGCACGTTTGGTGGTTTTTTCCCCTCATATATTTTTATTATTAGAGTTGAGAGAATTTCTTAAGGAGGGCCCACCTGGGGTTAGATAATATTGACATGAGAGGATATATTTGTAGCTACATCTAGGGAGATTCATCATATGAGGCAACCATCTACGTTTCTACCGGAAATCATAATTTTATTTAGGGTTTTTGGGGCCAAATATGTAGAGGTTATTTTCCTTGGAGCGCTTCAGCAAGTGAGGGCACACTTTTGCTAGAGAAGATAACATTCCGAAGAAGGGAAAGAGTTGGGTCTTGGATGTATTTTGTATTCAAATTATGGAGGATTCTTGGGATCTATATATCTATTTAATATTGTATATTGGAGGAATATTCAGCCACATCTTCTTATACTCTTATGTATTTCTAGATATATTGTTCTACTTTATGGAGGTGAACTATATAATAAAATAAACCATATCTGATTTTTTTGGATTTTCTTTGTGTATTAGTGTTAGAATTTGGTTGTTACATGTCATTTATTTCATATAAAATATTTTCTTGCAATAAAAAACACAAACTAAACCCTTACACAAGACTAAGGAGTCAATACATGCAAACTGTTTGATAAAACTTCTCAATAAATAAATAAAAAAACTTCAAAGGTTTCCAGGCAAATTTACTTGGGAATCTTACAGTGGTATTAGAGATTGAATCCTCCCAACGTGTGAGGATTGAGAATGAAGGAATACAATAGAAGGAGGAATGATAGAAAGGTGGGAGAACCATAAATAGATCCAGAAATGGAGGAAAGACAAGTAGTAGGAGATGGTAATGACAAAGGGGCTAATTTGGAAAAATTAGTTCAGGAAATTTAGTTCTCCATTGACATGAAATAATTTGACATGCAACATCACTTTCAATAGACACAAGAGAACTTGTCAAGGGGACATATTGAGCTCAAAATGACATTGTCATCTATACACACCACCGTAGAAGTAGGTGAGGGGAGCAGTTCATATCTTCTCATGTAAATGTCACATGGTAGAGAGCAACAAAATAATGGGGGTAATAATGGGTCTAGTCGATCTCATGGAGGAGAGAGATATCACGATGAGACTAGTAAAAAATCCTACATTGAGGGGAAAATCCTATTTGGAAGTGAAAACAATAGGGCGCTAGGGAATAGCAGGATCACACCCAGGCCTTACATGCCTAGTTTCCTAGATACCTTGTAGTAGTATGGACACATCCCAGGATGTATGGAGGTAGAAGACAACTTTGAGGAGTATGAGAGGGAGTATGAAACCTTCAGTGCATGATTCAATAGACAAATTTCATTAGAAGAATATTGTGGAATCAAATATAGAGGCATGCCTAGAGAATTTCACAAGGGTATAAATGATCCAAGGAGAAACAAAGGAAAAATGGAGATTCCCCCCTTTGATGGAGAAGCCAAATCTTCATCAAAGGAATGGGTACAAACATTGGATTCTTATCTGCAACTAAACCACATGATGGAGTTGGTTTCCATCAAATTTTCTATCTTTTAGTTGGATGGAAACTCCCATGAGTGGTGGTACCATGGGTTGACAACTTTGGGGCATGCACATGTTACCTCATATGCATATTTCACACAAATGATCATGGATAGATTTGATCAGGGTGATCCATAACATCATTTTCATGAGATTGCACCACTTAGATAGACCATATAAGTTGAGGCATTCATAGAGGAGTTTATAGGTTAGCAGTGATGGTGTCATATGTGTCAGGATCTATATTGACGATGCTATTTTATGAGGGGAAGACAGAGCCATTACATGGTTGGGTTAAGTGTTTTAAGCCTACGACCCTACATGATGCGATTTGGAGGACTAGAGACTTGGAGGGGGAAGTCTCAAAAAACAAGTTTACTCTGAGTGCCACCTGTTATTCCAAGAGGAGGAGATAAAATTATTATATACAAAGGTAAAAGTAAGCTTGATTAACCTACAAAAATAGAGTTGATAGGAAACAACTATGTTATACTTTTAAGAAACCATGGGAGCTAGGGCATAGATGCATGGGGAAAGGAAAAATTTAGTACATAGAAGTCCTTTCAGTTAGTGAGGAGGAAGATGATGTTGGACATATTCAAAACATGGAAGTGACTCTAGAATAAGAGGAACACACACATGAGGAAGTCTAAGAGGAAGAGATAATGCACACGAAGGAAAGAATAACTTTTTTTTTTATTGAATCCATCAATTGGGTACCAAAATTCAACACTTTTAGGATGAGAGGAGTCCTCCAGGGACAAGGAGTCACAGTACTTATCGATGGTGGTGCCTCCCACAATTTTATTGATGCTTCTTTGGTCAATAGGAGACACCTCTGTAATATTGACTTTGATGTATTATTAGTGGAGGTATTAGGAGGATGTACCATGCCATGTAACAGATACATTCCATAGATGAGTCTTACCATGGGAAGAGATACCTTAGCACATGATTTCTTTGTGATGGACCTTCCAGAAACCAATTTTATACTTTGAGTTTAGTGGATTATCACTTTAGGACCTATCACTATGAACTACAATACTATGGATATGCCCTTCAATTATGAATAAGGAAGGAGGGTAACCTTGAATGGAATGATATAGAATACATCCAAGATGGTTTCAACAAAGCACATGGAGGATTTTTCAGGCATGGAGACGTGGCTTATGCAATAGAGTGTCTAATTGTCACCCAAACCACTCATGAAGTGAGACAAAAATATTAACAAGATATGCAAATGATACTTGACAATCGTGAGAAGTGTTTTTGACAAATTCCCCTAGAGAAACCACCAGATAGAGGCTTTGAGCACATTATATTACTAGAGCAAGCATCTAAACCAATCATTACCACACCTTATAAGAATCCAAATAAATTCAAGGATGAAATTGAGAATACCATCAAAGAACTATTGGACATGGCGCATATTAGGCCTAGATCAATCCCATTTGAATATTTACTTGTGTTGGTCAAGAAGAAGGATGGTACAATGCATTTTTGTATTGATTACAGGGCCTTAAACAAAAAGACAATAAATACTAGGTATCCCATTGTTGGGCCCGAGATATGATCAATTTTATGAGAGTTATTAGACACTTTTGTTGAATGTACATATGTGTTTTTCATGTTTTGGAGAAGCGTTTTGAAGAAATTTGTGCCAAAACGGTATGATCTACACTAGGTATGTATGATTCGTGCTTAATGTTGATATTGAGTATAATTCATCACATTTTTATGTTTCCAAGGATCTAATTCACATTTTTTGGTGTTACTAGGAAAAAACGCATCACATTTATGCTTCCAGCACTTAGTCTGACACTCCTTCCAGTACTCGATCTGGTACCTCGTCTAACACTTCGTCCAACACTGCGTCTTTCACAAAAATGGTGGGTGATTTGGCGGTTATGTTATTGGTAGCCAGTGGTGGGCGAATCAAGAACATGGGTTTTTCTCCTGCTTACCCCCTCTAGCTACTGAACTCTTGACAACTCAGTTTAAGTTGTTAAGCAGGTCGATTATTGGCTCACTCTATTTCGGCAGTTAGGGCACCATTAATGTAATTTGTTGATTTTAGAAGTGGTTTGACCCTCTCGTAGTCGACCAATTGGTCTATAAATATTATAAATACCATTGTGGCGGTCGGATAGAAGTGAAGCAGTAGAAGAACCAATGTATTAGAGACAAACACAATTTTACATTGTTTTTCCATTTTTCATTGCCAGAGTATATAGAAACTACGTTTTTGAGTTTTAATGGTGAAATCGATTTGCTAAGTTCATTTTTTTGCCTGTAGGAAGTGACCACAAGTTGCTGGGGCGCCCACCAGCAGTCTGGTAACTGTTCTTTAAGTTGTTCATGTATTTTATAGTTTAGATGCCTCTTTTTTATTTCTTGTACATGCATTGTTATTTTTCCTTTGTTAATTAATTTGTTGTTGTAATTTAATCATTTTAACTATGTTTTGTAGGTTAGTATGAAGGCTTGTATTAGTATGCATTGATCTTGTAGTGAGGAACAAACTTGCAAATTCATAGACTAACCCCGTGTGCAATTAGATATTAGATTGTGTGTTATTTATGCTTTTAGAATTAAATTTAAAACAAAGTTTCAAATAGAGGAGAACATAGTTTTAATTTATGTTTTCTTTAACAAGGATTCGGTGGATGGATAGGATTAGTTTCAGTTTTTAATTATAGATTGCTTATTCCATTTTTATATAGATCTTGCTTAACTAGTTGTTAGTTAATGTATTTGTTAGTTTACTTTTTATACGTCATGCTTTAATTCCTGTTTTTAAGCACTTTCTTTCTTGCACTTTGAATTGTTAAAATAGATATAACATAGTTTCATTTTAAGTACTTTCTTTCCTAGAATTAGAATCCAATTATATTTATTAACTAATGATTGCATTTACTTGTGAAATTTTCTTACATAGCATAGAAGTACAATTATAATCTCGTTATATTGTTGATGGTTAATAATTCCATGAATATGCAGGGTAATTAACATTGTTTCCATAATGGCTAAATTCTCATTGGATTGTTTAATCCATACCTTTAACTTTTCTATTGAGATCAGTCTAGAGCTTATACCGCTTGAATTATGCTTTGTTGTCAAGTGCCATCGAGATATTATATGACACCGGACACATTCACACAACCACCAACACTATATTTGACTTTTCATAGGTTAAAATATAGTTTCTTGCTTTCGTAGATCAGAAGATATAGTTTCTTTCTTTTGTAGATCAGAAGATAGTTTTATTTTTGTTGTAGGATAGATAGTCTTTTGATTTGGTAGATTAAAGAGCAGTTTGCTTATCATATATTAAAGGTTAGTTGTTAGTCCTTCTTGCTTTCAATTAAATAGATTTCCTTTTGTGATTTAGAAATAGTTTGAAGTTTGAATTAAGAATATAGTTCACTTGCATCTTAGGTTAGATAGTTGTTCAATGAGAAGTTTTAATTATTTTACTTGCAGTAGAAGTTATATTAGGGTAGTTATCTATTCACTTTCTTTGGTAGGTTACTTGCTTTGATAGTATAGTTGCTTGTTTATTTACTTTCTTTCATAGGGTAGTTGCTCATTGAATTTAGGTAGGCAAGTCAAAGTAGTTTTCTTTCGTTATTTGCTTATCATTATGCTTAATAGTTTCTTTTGCTTATTGCTTATTGTTGAACTAGTTTGCTTCAAATAGGGTTTTCACTTGTCTTCTTAGAACTATCCATCGATCCTTGGTCCAAAAGTACTTAGGTTACATAGTTTAAAGTAGCTTTAGGGTTTGCTTATTAGATAGTGTTACTTGAATATATTAACCCTTAGATAGCCATTTCCTTAGTTAGACTATACTGCTACTAGACCTTCTACCTTTGGCATATATTTTGCTACAACTCTAAGTTTAATTACCCAGAGTTGAAAGTTTAATTGAGGGTTTTTTAGTGTGTTTTTAGTGCATATAGAACACCCATCATCCATTCCAAGGATAGATGAGTTGTTGAATAAGCTTCATGGTGCAATGTACTTCACAAAAATTGATATGTGCTCTGGATACCATCAAATTAGGATGATTGAACAAGATATGCATAAGACAACCTTTAGGTGCCACTATGGGAAGCATGAATTTCTAGTCATGACTTTTGGATTAACAAATGCACTAGCCACCTTTGAATCATGCATGAACCATATATTTAATAAAAAATTGAAGAAGTTTACATTAGTTTTATTTGATTATTTTTCGATATATATATATATATATATATATATATTGAAAGAGATGCCTCTTTCAAATGGTTTGGACCTTCTAGTTCTTCTGAATCATTCAAACAGCTAACTCTTAAGCAATTATCTGAAGAAATGGCTAATCCTACTTTAGCCAGAATTGCTGAAGTATTAGAAATTGCTGCCTCTAAAATAGAGTTGGTTAAAAAGCAATTTTATGAACTAGAAGAAGAAGTTCGAAAAGCCTCTATTAGCAGAAAACCTGTAGAGCATTTTCTTAAGGTGATTGATGGAGAATAAATATCTTCTGCTAATGTTGATCCCTCAACAGCACCAGAATCCTTAAGAAAAGAAGCAGAAGGAACAAGCTTCCAAACTGCTTGGGAAAAATGGTCCAATGCTAAGTATGGTACATCCAAGAAAGCCCCTCTTGACCCTGCCAATACTGATGCTCATCCTTCGCTCTCTAACTCTAATATAGAGAGTGCACCTATTTCTAATCTCAATTGCAAATCAAAAACTGAGATTATGATGATGATCCAGAAATGGCAAGCCTGGGCAAAAACCCAGAAGATGTTATTCAAAGATAAAATATCTTGGAGTGATATTGCTCTAAGATTGACTTAGGGATTCCCTGGAAACCTAGGAATTTGGTGGGAAAGAGTTACACTGAAAAGTAATCTCAATATTCTAAATCATGAAAAACTAGTTGATGAGCTAGTTAAAGTGGTGGTACATGAATTTTATGGCAACATTAAAATAGATACAAATCATTTTGCTGATTTGTACATGAACCAACAATTATGCCATATATCCCAGCTTCCTAAGTTTTTCTGTACCATGCAAGACCTTCTCTATAAGGTACCAGATCTAGAAAACATAGCATACCTCAGAAAGTATCTATCTACTATGCTTGGAAAAATACCAGAACTAGTTAGAGAAAGACTTGATGATTTGGAAATTGATATATCTGAATTATCTCTAGCTGGTTTGCAAGAGAAAATCATTACTTCTCTGCAAAAAGAATGTCTTCATAAGAAGACCCAAAAATCACTCAAGAAACAATTGGGTTTTTATTCTTCAGTCTGTGATATTTTCAATGAAACATATTCTTATGGTTGTAAACAAAATCCAAAGGCCAAAACTTCTTGTAAGAAAAATTGTGACTGCCATGACTGTAAAACCAGACCTAGAAAATTCTCTAAGAAATATCCTAAATATTTCGCTAGAAATCCCTCGAGAAATAGTCAGCCCCCAAAGAAAGCCTTCTTTAAACGCAGGTCACAAAATTCTAAAACAAAGCAGTCCTCCTACTTTATCTGTAAGAAGCCTAGCCACTGGGCATCTCAGTGTCCTCTGCGGTCTAAGACTAAGTTCGAAAGTAAAATTATGGATCTCTTCCAGACTGCCTATGATCCTTCTGAGTGGGAACTAGTTGAACACCGTTCAGATGGTGAATACCTATCTCTTACAGATAGTGATTCCTCTCCCGATGACACAAGTCACAACCAACTGTCTAACTCTGAGTCAGATACTTATCAGATTGAAGAACCCCTTAATTTTCTTGATATCAAAATGATGACTCCATTTCTTGACCTCCCTGCGTTAATAAAACAGAGGTCTGCCCTGCAAGCAAAAATGTTCGCCCTGACTCCCGGACAATTCCATCTTTCTAATCACTATGCTTCTCAGATTGCCCACCTTACTGACCAAATTACCTCACTTCAGTAGCCAAGCGTGGTGAATATCCACCATTACACTCCCACTGATGCTGAATTTATTCCTAAAAGTGAATCTAAGGCTAAGGCAAAAGGTATTGTTAAGATCTCTAAACCAGAACCTTTAACTAGACCTGAGGATGAATCCTTAGACAATACCATATTCCATATTGAAGAATCCATCAGAGAAAAAGAAGCATTAGTGCAAGATTTGTGGAAAACATTGAAATTACAGAAAGAAGAATTGAACTATCTCAAATTGAAAAGAGATGAACAAATGGAAAAAGAGATATTCAATGAAGAGTCAGATTTAGGACTACTTGAATCCAACCTAGTCAAAGGTTTAGATGACAGGTTAGTCATTTCTATAAATATAAGAGTCCAAGGATATCTGCATTATACTCTTGATGCACAAGTAGATACATGTGCAATGAATTCTTGTGCCAAGCATGGAGACATACCCTCTTATTATTGGCATCCTGTAGATATCTCATTCAGAGTTGTTAATAAATCTGAGTTTAAGATCAAATATATTGCTCCATACTTTCCCATATACATACAGGATGAAAAAGTATCTGTTACTCTATATTGCTTTGATACTGGTGCAGATATATTACTAGGACAAGATTTTGTAAATAAGTGTCTGCCTTTTATGATTGGGAATAGTTTTGTACAGATGCATATTTTAGACAAAACTATAAAGGTACCAAGCAAGTCCACTTTTGAAACAAGGATTGCAGTGAAACCAATTCCTCAGCAAATTGAAAAATCTGCAAGCAGTCTGATACACATCCAAAAGATAATTGGTCATGCAGAAAAACATGGAAAAGACATGATCAAAGAAATTAAAGAAAAGATAGAATCTGATTGTACATCAGATTATCCCAATGCCTTTTGGACAAGAGAACAATATTTTGTCAGTCTTCCATATAAATAAAATTACACTCCTAGACCTCAAAAAGCCTCTGCTAATCATATGTCTCCTACTGAATGTGAGTATTGCCAAAAGGAGATTACTGAACTGTTAGAAAGAAAGCTCATAGAAGTAAGTAGAAGCCCTTGGTCTTGTCCTGCCTTCTATGTTAATAAACACAGTGAGTAGAAAAGAGGTAAACCCAGGATGGTAATAAATTACAGAACATTAAATGAGGCTCTATTGCCTATCAGATTTCCACTGCCATCTAAAGAATTATTGTTTTCCAAAATAGGGAAGTGTAACATATTTAGCAAGTTTGATCTAAAAAGCGGATTTTGGCAAATAGGGATTGTCCCTCATGATAGATATAAGACTGCATTTGTTGTTCCCAATGGACAATATCAATGGAGAGTTATGCCATTTGGTTTGAAGAATGCACCATTAGAGTTTCAGAAAAGGATGGACGATATCTTCAAACATTTGAGTTTTGTCATTGTATATATTGACGATTTACTTGTTTGTTCTTTATACATGAAAGCACATGTACAACATTTAAAGGTTGTCTATGATCTCTTGTATAGACATGGTTTAGTGCTCAGTAAATCTAAGCTATGTTGGGCACAAACTAAGATAGAGTATCTTGGACTTATATTATCTAAAGGAGAAGTTGAGCTCTAAGATCATGTATTAAAGAAACTAACAGAATTCCCTGACGAGATTCTTGATCAAAAATAGCTACAAAGGTTCCTTGGTTGCTTAAACTATATTAGGCAGTTCTATGAAAATCACGCCAAAGATGTACGAATACTGCAGAAAAGGTTAAGCAAGACTTTACCATGGAATTATAAAATGACACAAGCTGTTCAAATTATAAAGCAAAAGATCCAGAACCTTCCTAAATTATATCCTCCAGATATGACCATGCAGTTAGTTCTTGAGACTGATGCTTCACATGATACTTGGGCTGCAGTTCTATTACAAAAGAATGGTCCTAGATTGGAAGAAGTTTGCATATATGCTTCTGGATGTTTCAGTGATGCAGAATCAAGATACCCTTCTTCACACAAGGAGATTCTTGCTGTCAAAAATGGCATCAAGAAATTCAAGCTGTTTCTAAAACCTGTACATTTTATTGTTAGAACAGACTTGAAACATACGAAGGGAATGCTTACTAATCAAAGATTATTGGAATAGGGAAATAACAAGATTTTGCGTTGGAGCTTGTGGCTTGACGGATTCGACTTTGAAATCCAGTATAAGCCAGGAAATGATAATTGGGTTGCTGACCTACTTACAAGAGAAGAAGCTCCATACAAAGAAAAGGATAAAACAATTAAATGGCTTCATCCTCCTTGAGCATAAGGGATGCTCCTCCACCAGGATTAAAATGGATCCTAGTGTGTGAAAATTGTAAATATTGTTATTGTTTTGACTGTTTAGTTTGTTGTATAAAGTCCTGTCCAGACGCCCTAAATATATTAAAGTTCTGGGTGCAATCCTATAATTATCAGAGTCATATCATCTATTTCAGAAATAGTCGTAATATGGCTAGAGATATTCTTCCTAGAGGACCATTTCAAGGAAAATCTTATATAACATTATTCACACCAGACATTACTTATGAAGACTATTGCAAGATCATGTTGCAAACAAAGAATGATGGATCTTGCTGGATTACTTTTGAATTTTCTCCATTTAAAGATTATTACTATTTTTTGTCTGGATGGTTGTATATACTCTTTTGGACATATTGTCCTCAAGATGTTGATTTCTTCAACGCCAGCAAGGAAGCTTTCATCCAATGGTTTCAAGCTGAAGTTCAAGAAGCCGCACACTATGAAGGATGGTTTGTTTTTAGACTATCATTCATGGGAAGTGAATTAAAGTTTGAAGAGACTGAGCCATCTCAGCCTCCTAAATACAAAGTTACCAGTGACTATTTTGGTGACTTATGCGTACCAGAATATGAGCTGATTCCATCTATGCAAGGTTCTCCTTTCTACAAATCTTTCAGTGGGCTTCCTCCATTTTTAAATGATCACAACTCACCTCCTAGTAGTCACTTTGGCTATGATAGTGACGCTTCTTTTGATTCTGTAGCTGAATATAATATAATAAATCACATGGAAGCATGATGGGCCTAGCTGTCCCACTTTGTAATAAAATTATTCCATTCATGTCTATCGGGCCGACAGTGGTGTCCTGACAGTTCCGTGGGTTCCTGTAGAACTCCACAGTGTAATCATGTGATAGTAATAATTACTTTTGTCAGTGTCATTCCGTAAAAGTTGTGATGGGTCCCCATATGGCCGAGCCTCCAAGGGACGAGATAACAGCTGTAGTCCACAGCTGCCCCATCCACTTCATGGAATCTTCGACAATAATGGGGGAGGAAGATGTTATTTCTTCCTCATAAGAGTCTTTCAGACTAAAAACAACAGTCGGAATTATTTCTAATTTTTCAAGAATTTTCTCAAGCTAGGACTTCATTTGTTCTTGATTAGATTCTAAAGAATCAATTTCTGCATGCAAACCATTCATATGAATTTTTGTTTGGATCAAGTCTTGCGCTATATCATCTATGTTCTAGGCAAGACAAACTGACTAGTAGTTTGCATAGTTTTGAAGTCTCACAATATCTTGAGGATGATCAGCATCTGACTTCCTATATTTGATGAAATATAGATCAGCTACCATATCATTTTGGAATTTTGGAACATGATTTCCTGGTCCTAGATTTCTGTATGGTAGTTCTGGACTTTTATCCCTACCACTCCTAGGCAGAGGGGTATTCATCATTTTTATCATAGGGATAGCGAGATCTTGACATTCCGAACAATTAGGATGTTGACCTTTATGTTCTTGTTTTGAATGAAATGTCCTGAAATTTTTTGGAGCAGATGGAACAGAGATAAAGTCAGAGGAATCAGAAGAGGGTTCTTGGACAGGGAACTGCTTTTTACAATAGTAACAATTTTTAGAACCTTTCTGATGGGTTAATAGATGATCATCTAATTTAGAATTTCCTAACACAGGTTTATATAAAGGAGTTCTGCTATCATAAGTAGAATATACAGGTCTTCTAGAAGAGAAATGTCTAGCAGATGACTGTCTAATATTATGTTCAGAAGTACCGGCTGATAGAGAAGACATTTGTCTATCCAATTCTTGTATTCTAGTACTTTGAGATCTTCCTAGTTTTAGTACATTTCTTCCTGAAGCATTCGTCTCGATTTTTAATTTTTGAGGCATTGGAGGTGAAATCTGGGAAGAAATAGGCTGGTAATCTGCAGACCATTATTCTACTGCAGTGAGTTTAGAAAAACCAAGAGTAAGGGGAGAAACATTGCCGGGACCAACCACCACACTTTCGTTAGTAGCGCTCTCCAAGAGTTTAGGATTTAATGCAGGCATGGTCATAGAGACAAATCTTAAGCAGATAGTGGTATGTAGCTGGGCAATTTCAAAGGCTTCTGCCATGTCAAAGTCGAAAAACTGTACATAGGATTGCAAAAGAGAATGTATATATGGATCAGAGAGGGATACTTGATATCTTGGTAAAGCAGAGGACCAAACTGGGCCATTATGTAGAGGATCTTGGAATCCAGAGATAAGTGTGTCAGAGAAAGTATTATGTCTAGAATCAATTATACAAGTAAGAACGGATGTATCTAGACCTGGTCTGACAAGAGGATTAATTCCAAACTGGATTAAGCCAAGATGAACATATTTATAACCGTGTTCTAAACCCTAGTCTATGTCAGCTTGTTGAATTAGAGGGATTTGATACACAGACTGTCCGAGAGAGAGAGGAACATTATTAGAACAATATCGAATAAGAGTAGTAGCACGGAACTTAAACATAGGAAGTTCATATATCTTTGCAGGATCAATCTCAGGCATGCGCCAGTTAACATCTGGCTCATATTCTTGAGCTAACAATCTAGTATTATATAACTCCTTAGAGGAAGAGGACTGACTCAGAAGATACTTATACCACTTAGAAGGTTTGTATTTTACATCAACTGACAAATCATAGGAAGAATTGCCCTTCTGTGAAGCCATTTGTAACTACTGCAACTTCTGACAGTATACTTGAATTATTGCAGGTAAGCAAATGTATTAAATGGTAAGATCAGACTTACTATGGGAAAAGGACAATGCATCACTCCACGCCTCCCTGGGCTTAAACGGTTGTCTTACTGTCCTACAGCAACAACTGG
>JASDQU010502935.1:0-16130 GCA_032191745.1 Picea mariana | reverse complement strand
TGGTGTATGGGACTCCAAACTAGTCTCATATTTATTAGTCTCGGTCGAAGGCAAGTACTAATAGTATTCAAATTCTAGTCAAAGAGCATTGGTTATCAACTATTTCCATGAATTTTGATGAGTATGTCAATTTTAACCTATGTTTTACGAAAAATCATATTATTTTGATTTTTTTATATTAAATGTAGTACGTAATAGACCTTTATATCTTAATTTCAAAATTTCAAAATAACTATTTATCTTCGATATAAATGGACCTCAAATTTGAATGTACAGATTGTCTTATCTGTCCTTTGTGCATTGATATATTGTTGCTCCATACAATATTTTATTTKCCATATGTGCTTTGATATGTTTGAAGCTTCCTAGGAATTCAAAATTAAAATATTTGCATGGTGTCCACTTTTATCTTGAGTGCCATTCGTTAGATGTAGGAGTATGGGACACACTTGTAGGTTMTAAGATATTCCAAACCATTATGTAACAAMTTCAAGCTCTCGTTCTCCTATGGAAAACATATGAGCTCTTGCTATGTCAAACGCCTACAAGGTCTCCACATGACTAACATTGGAGAGTATTTGAGTATAGAAAATGAACTTTGAAATGGTAGAAGGCATCGTGAACGATGATGAAGCTAAAAAAATGCCCATGGCTACCTTACTGAGAATTCTATTGCTTTATATTCTTATTTGTTGCTATGAAGAAACAATAGTTGATGCTAGTTACAGAGTTTCAATCTCCTATGGCTCTCATGGAAGGCATCATTGACACTTAGATAGTGTGAGTAAATAGCTTGTCAAACTCTTAACATCTTCTTCATCTGATTTTCTATAGCAAACTTGACGCAAAATCTTTTTTCCTTTCAAGCATGTTAAACTAAGATTTTACATTAACCATATCTAAATTCTAGCATTTCTTTATTTGAGTATCTATATCTCATAATAGTGAATATTTAATGGGAATCATTACAACACGAGCCCCCTTTTCGACTTCACATCCAACGAGTATTCTTTGTTCACTTGTTTAGGTAAAAAAATTATCATATTTTTTACTTTTTTATCATATGAATCATTTTCAACCATAATTTTGTAGGCATTTTCATAAGTTGTTATACAGGTCAAAAAATAGGTCATAATTACCTATGAAACAATGGTTGAAATACTTTTTATGAATGAAATTTTTGTTTTCGAAATGAGAGTACTTCTTGTAAGAAATACTTCGTACTTTACTTGAATAAAATGGTGAATGACCAAAAAAACATTTCGAATATGATTAATATCCCACCACTCCTAAGAGGGAGAAACACGAAAGAGATTGTGTAGAACATATCAAGAGATGAATGTGTTAACATTTCTACCCTAGCAAATTGTTTTAAAAATACAAGGCTTCAAGTTTGTTCTTTTTTGCATTATAAATCTACTAGAGAATAGTTAAATGTACCCTATAATACACAGACTCCAATTGGATTAATACAAGAGATAAAAAAATGGTTGATATTTGTGATAGATTTAACTAGTCTCTCTAGGGTACTAGAGGACAACTTATGCATACCTCAAGATTATGATGACGAGTGGAGAACAGTTGGCGGTTTACATCTAGGAAGCATCTAAACAATAAATATTGCAAAATGGGTGACTACTTTTTGTGGGTTCTTCATAGATTTAAAATGGTGAAATTATGGTGCTTGTACCTGTAAATAATTCTTACTAGAAATTCAGGAAAAGTTGCGTTTTCCTTTCATCTTGTATCACTATGGAGATCAAGAGGTTCAAAGAACAACTGGGCTCTTGAACAAGAATGACACTACATATAATGAGACATATTACCATGCACTCATTAAAAAAAACCTATGCTTATTAAAAAGACTCACGGGGTTAATGGAATTTCAATGTTTACAAACTTTGAGCTAATTTGTAAATAGATGTTGGGTGAATATAAATTCAAGGTAGTGTCCACATAAGCGAGCTGAGGCATCCATTCTAAAATATTTTTTTGAATAGGTGTTAAAGAAATTGGACGATGAGGCCCTGTGTTCAATCATGGCTGGAATATCGAAAACAAGTAAGCGATTCACAACAACCGACAATCCATCTTTTATGTTTCCATGAATCTCTCAATGCTCGGGATCATATTTTTCCAGGAAGTTGTTAGGGTTTTATATTGGGTAATCAACTTTGTGCATTTCGGCTTGTAACCTTTTGAGGAAATTACATCACGAACATAGGCTTTCTACAATTTCTCCATCGTTCTTATGATCGCAAAGAGGTCTGCAAAATTATCATACATTTCAAGCTTGCATTTATCGTTCCATACTTTTACCTCCCTCACCATATGGACTGCCATAATACTAATTGAATGTATTTAAATAATAATGAAATCTCCAAGAATTTTGATGCTCTTAACCATGAATTGTTCTGGCACGAAGAAATATGTCAGAAATTAACAAACTACTTGAGTGGGTTGCAGGGTTTAATGAAAATAAATTAACCAGCTAGACAAAATCAAAACTTTAGGGTTTTCACAAGATAAACCAGGGTGGATGTAGGGTGAACTTTCCATGGATGATGTCAGACTTAGACCACGTGGAAGGTAGAATGGAGTATGAGGAGGAAGCTGTTGATTTTATCGATGATCCATTGGAGGGACAAACAACTTGGTCCAACCGTATTATAGGTCATTTGGATGCATTGTGTGATTCCAACAAATTACACCATATGGGGTCTAGACCCATGGAGAAGGATAGCGTGGTGATTTTGGGCGAGCTAGCACAAGAACTGGGTGTATAGGGTGCTAGAACCTCGGGATATATGAAGAAAAGGGTGACGTGACTTCTAGGCTATCAATCCAAGGACCATAACTACTTAATCATTTCACCCCATGCTTGGAGTTACGAAACTGATATTGTAGATCCATCAACTTTGAATGCAGTCGGAGGAGGAAATTGGTTTAATGCACTCTAGGTATGAATATGGAAACATATTGAATGAGGTCTGTAAAGAGATTTATTTCCTTTGCAATTGCGCTATCAGTTGACATAATTGTTTTTCCGGTTTTGCTTTTGTTGGCATGATGTTGGTTTTGAAGCTACTAAGTGGTTCCCCATCCTCGGATTCAGAGGTGGTAGGGACTTAGTCCTAGGAGGGCTCACGAAATCCAAAGAGGTGTAAATGTATCAAAAAGACACAAGAGGCCATTAGTCTAAACCTAGGCAGTAAAACTAAACTAAATGACATAATGGAGATGGGATATTAGGTGTTGGTAGGATGTTTTCTCGGAAAGAGAATGAGTAGTGAGAAGTTGAAGAATGAGACCAAGCTCAATTTAAATTCAATGATGGGGGCCTCTCCACACACCTTGATTCAGGTAAAAGGATGGTTGGTTTGGGTTTTTAGGATGACTGAAGAAGCAAAAAAAATATTGCACCCCCACTGGAAGTGGGGATCTCAATCCTTGTTCTTGAAAAAATGACGTATAGAGTTTGATTCTTGGTCAGCTAGTGTGGACATTCTCTTGATATGGGTTCATATTCCATGACTGCAATTGATTTTGTGGTTCAAGGAGGTGTTTGAAAAAATTGGTAACACTTCAGGTACGTTTTATGAAGTAGACTAATCCTTTCAAGACATTGGGTATTATGACATGGTTGGAGGCATTTGAAAAAATTGGTAACACTTTAGGTATGTTTTACGAAGTAGACTAATCCTTTCAAGAGTCTGGGTATTATCGCATGGTTGGAATATTGGTAAGGTTGGAGGTGGGAAAAAGGTCTGACATAGTAGATGAATATTAGAAGGGGAGTTGATATTTTTCGTCTTAATCTGGACTATGAGGGAATACCTTTTAGATGCATACAATGCCACTATTATGGGAACCTTGTTGAAGAATGCAATTAACCAAATATGTAGAAGAATTGGGCTCCAAGGAAGCCTCCGAGAGGTCCGAAGACATTAGAACTAGAAACAATCCAGAATACGAGCAATAAAGAAGATGTAGGGGTTCAAGTGAACTCAGATAGCCTTTGATCAAGAACACTGATAGTAGATGCTCAGAACTCAGATGTTGGACAACTTAAAGAACCTACCTAGAATGCAGTCAATGAAAACAAGGATAACAAGGCAAATTCGGGTAAGACTCATCAATCTAACTTTATGAATAAAAGTATTTCTTCGATTTTTATTTTTTTGGGGTCATGGGGAAATGAGGGTGGACTCATAGAACTGAAATCCCTATGTTATTTTCAACCCAGTTTGTCTGGAATAAAAAACCCAACCCATTGTCTCTCATACCTATTCCTAGAATTATAGAGGGCGTGGATATTGGACAAGCTCTAAAAGGTTCCACTACAAATCATGTTCAAGACTACTCTCTAGATGGAAAGGGAACATAGGACCCTAATCCCTTGGAACCAATGAAATATAATTTAAGACCTAGAAGCAAAGGCACCCTTGCTTTTCCAAGAAAAATGGTGGGAGGAATAGTTTTTTTTGAAGAGAAAATACCCAAACCCAATCAAATGGGAAGAAAATATTTCATGTCTATGGCCCAAAAATAAGCATCCTCAGAAGTCGGGTGTGGGATACAACTATCCTTAATTGTGGCTCTTAGAGAAAATGCCCCTCTCGAGGGTTCCAAATTATTTTTCTTACCCTCAATTGTAGAGGGATGGCTATTCCCTCAAAGAAGTTGGTCATAAAGAGACTAGTTGACAATATCAAACCTCCTATTATTGTGTTGCAAGAGACAATGATAGATGAGGAGAAAATCACTCAGGAAATCTCTAAACTTCTTAGAAATTGGTACTTCTCTTTAATTGATACCATTGGGAGATTGGGTTGGAATGTGACTAAAAGGAATAAATGATCCTTCACTCTCACAAATTCTTAGGCATTTCCTACAAGACTAGGAACCTCCTTTTTCTCTTTAGACATGGGAAAATATATCATAGTGTTGAATGTTTATGGTCCTTATATGGACAAGACGCACTAATGGGATACATTTTTCAAAGATGGATAATGTTCAAAATGGATTAGTTGTAATAGTGGGGGACTTGAATTTCACCTTAGGAGCATCTAAGGTTTGGGTTTTGACTACTCAATTAGACCCTCTCTCTAGATACTTTATTAGAAAATTGGAAGAAACTGGCCTTTTGGATATTGAACCATCCAAGCTATCTCCCACTTGGAGTAACAAGAGAGTTGGGGAATCTAGATTTTCTAAGAGTCTTGACATGCTTTTAGTTTCTGAAGCCTTCCTAGATGAAGTGATTAGGATCAAATAATGGGTCACCCACTAGAGGGGACTTTGACCGTAATCCCGTGGTGTTAGAAGTGGCTCCTGCAATAGAAAAACCGACCAGTCCCTTCAAAAAAATCTAGAGTAGATTAAGATGGAAGATTTTGTGGGGAAAATCAAATTTGTTTGGAAATATTTAGTTGGTAATTTAAGAGAATTGTCTCCTCTTCAATTCCAACAAAATTTAAAAGAGGAAATAAAGGTAGTTGTTTATTGGGCAAGGGACAAAATGTTGAAAAATGATAAAGTTCTAAGAGAAGTAGAGGAAGCCTTGGAGGTGCTCTACAATAGGGAAGGTTTTGGGCTCATGAACGAGGAACAAAATAATGAAGTAAAGGTACTAGAACATAAGAGACAACACATCCTTTGGGAAAAATAAATAGAATGGAGGCTCAAGAGTAGGGCATTATGGCTACATTCTAGGGTAATAATATAAAATTCTTTCATAAGTATGCCAACTGTAGAAAAAATATAAACTCTGTTTGCAGAATTGATAAGGGAGGTGGTACATAAGCTACAAATTACAAGGACATGGCTTTTGAAGGCATAAATCATTTTTCCTACCTTTTCAAGGAAGACTCACGGGCTACAATGGCATAAGTGATTAGGTTATCAAACTCCTCCCCTAGTTTTGTGAACGAGGATGATAATCAGACCTTAATAAAGGAGGTTGGAAAATAAATTGTATCAAACTTTGTGGAGCTTTTAAAAGGAAAAAAGTCCCGAGCCTGATGGACTACCCATGGAATTCTTCTTGGGTTGTTACAATTTAATAGAGGACTATTTACGAAGAGTGGTGGAGACAACAAGAACTCAAGGTAAAATGTCGAGAGAATTCAATACAACATTCCTAGCTTTTATTTCTAAAGAAGATAATAGTACAACCTTTGAGAAATTTAGACCCATCTCATTATGCAATTGCATATACAAAATTATCTCAAAGGTAATTGCTAGGAGATTGAAAAATGTTCTCTCAAATCAAATCTCTGGAGAACAATTTGTGTTCTTAAAGGCAAGGAAAATTCATAAGGTAGTTGGAGTTACCCAATAATGAATCAATACAATAAAGGTCAAAAGCCAAAGATCGATGGTGATGAAAGTGGGCTTTTACAAAGATTATGACAGGGTAAGTTGGCTTTACATTAGATTAATTATGATTCATTTAGGTTTTTGCCATCAGTTCGTTGTCTGGATAATGAGTTGCATTTCCTTATTATATTTTGTTGTATTGTTAAATGGAGCAACAATCCCTTTCTTCATATCATGGAAGGGCCTAAAATTAGGATCTCCCTATCCTCCCTTCTCTTTCTTTTAATCACTAAAGGTTTAAGTAGGCTACTTAAAGAAGTAGAATGAAATGACAGTATAAAAGGGGTACCTATTGGAGTATCATGCAATATCACACATCTACTATTTGTAGATGATGAACTATTTTTTGTGAAGGCACTAGAAGGGTCATTGAGAAATTCAAGGGTATCATGGATTTATTTTGTAAAGCAACCAGAATGGTCATTAACATGGAAAAATCTATGATGTCCTTATGGGGATATCTGAGCATGATTTTCTTCTTCTTATTATTCAACTATTTCTCTATAAGATGACTAATCTAGAACAAGTACTGAAGCATATGGGTTTCTTTTTGAATCCAAATCAATATAAAAAATGTGATTGGAAATGGTTGATAGCTAAAGTGGAGAAGAAAATAAACACATGGTGCAATAAATGGTTGTTCGAGGGAGGTCATTTTGTTTTGGTAAAAGCAGTTTAAATCTACTGGATACTGCTCACTTGGGTCCCAAAAGGTGTTTTGGAAATCATTAGGAAACTTTACTACAATTTTATCTAGTCTGGAGACCAAAAAAATAAAGGACTAGTGCCAGCCTCTTGGAAAAAGTTGGCATTGCCAAAATCCATTGGAGGATGGGGCATCAAGAATCCCTTTCTCTTTTCAAAGGCTCTTGCTACAAAACTTGTATGGAGGCTAACTCAAGGAATGGGTTTGTGGGTTTAGGTAGTACGAGATAAGTATATAGACACTAATATAGTGGAGGATTGGATTAGAAAACCCATCAAACACCAAAACAATGCCTCAATAATTTGGAAGGTTGTTATTTATGCTTTCCATTTGGTTGGCAATTGGTTGATTTGGCAAACTGGAAAAGGGGATTAAGTGCAAATTGGTCTTGATCCCCGGGTAGGGAGCATAGGTATGGATAGGCTTCCCCTTCAGATGATTTAAGAGTTAAGGAATAAATGTTACTTTAATCTTAGTTAGGTTGTAAATTGGGCAAGGTCCACTGCTTGGCACCAACAATGGTTATCATGGGAAGAAATTGGTTTGGGGTTCGAGAATGCAAAAGAATGGAAAAGACACACAGATCTCTTGATAGGCAACAATGCTAGGCTTACAAAAGAAGAAGATCAATTGATCTAGTCATTGAATCCAACATAAGCATAGGTTCCCAGAATAGGATATAAAGCATTAGTTGAAGAAGTAAGAGAATACCAATAGATCCGGTGGTGGAAAATTATATGGAAATTAAAATGGCCAAATAAAAACAATATCTTTATGTGGTTCATTTTACACAACAAGGTGCCCACATGGGATGTTCTTTAGAAGAAGAATTTTATAGGGCCAAGATGGTGCTGTCAATGTCACCAAGAAAAATAAACTATAGTTCAATTCATGCCGGAATGTCCATACTCCAAGGTGGTGTGGAAAGAGGTGGAAAGATTAATAGGGATTGGGAATCTCTGGGAAGGAGAAAGTCTTGAAGAGGCCTTTAGAACCTGGTGTAACAGAAATGAGATTTCCAAGATCAGAGTATTACCACTTAACATAGTCTGGGAGTATGTCTTGCTAGAAATCTAAAGTTGTTTTAATACAAAAAGACACTTCCCCTCAAATGTTTTGCTTAGTCCTTGAATATTTTAAATGCCTACCCATAAGTGCAGGAAAAATATATCTCTTATATGCAAGGTGAAGTGGAAATAAATAAGGATATTCCATGGGCTATTTTTAATGGTGCATCACAAGGGGAACCCTTCTAAAGGAGGTTCAAGAGGCATTCTATACTTATCTTTAGATCACAACATTTCTTTCAAAGATGGATTTGGCCAAGAAACTAACAACTTTTATGAATTGGATTTAAAGATGGTCTTGAAACTAGCACAAGAATTTCGTGTAACCCAATTACATTTTTTGGGAAATTCAAAATTGGTTATCCAATAGATGCACAAAGAAATTGCTCTTAGGAATTTTACATTATGACTCTTGTATGGTGAAGTTCTCAATATACTGACATCTTTCTCGTATACATCGTTGTCTCATATTGATAGGGACAATAACATTGTTGCATATGGGCTCTCAAAAGCCAGAGTTGGGCTAGAAAAAGGAGCCTAGATTATTTCTGTAATCCAGAATGAACATATTGTAAAATACTCTCATGAACCATGGATCTAACTTTATCCATTACAATTTTTATTTTAGATTTTGTATGATGATGGAATTTGATAGATCCCTAGATGAATGATTAATGTGCTTATTTGAAAGTCATTTTTGTCCTGTTTGAAGATGTTGCTAATGTAATTGAACAAGAACAACTTTCAATTTAGTGTGATGATGGATTGGACATAAGAATGCCATGTAATCAAGAACTCCATAGGTATCATGCTACAAATCATATCTTGTGATGAAAAACACAAAAGTTACCCTTATGAAAATATGAGGCAGTAACATCTGGCTCCAACTCGGAGACACATGTTTTGAAGGAAGAGTGCATGAGAACCTTAGCAAGAAAGTAAGAGCAAACCATGTTGAAGGATGGATACATATTGTTGTCATTCAGGGTAGAGCCACCCTCATGTGTGTGTGGTGTTGCTACTTGGATGAGCTCTCCTGCTCATGATTTCCGATTCAAACTTGTTCTTCTAGTTTTCCATCAGATACATGATGATTTAGCCCCACATCACTCATGGGTTCTTTCAGATGACTCGACCATGGTATATTAACTTGCCTCTTTTGCACCTCAGATGATACATGCACTTACAAATGGTACACTTTGTTTTCATTGCACATGGTGATGGTACTTTGGTTAGTTTGTTCACTTCAATTACCATGCTATGTTCTTATGCATGGGTTTGATACTTAGAGATGGTGTTATAACTTCTAATCTAATTGTGAATGTGGTAAACACTTAAGTGTAATCCAATAAAAATTCACAACAGTAACAATTTTATTATTTGCCTTGTTGTACCATGGGGGACACCATTTCCTTTAGAAGTGTTGCCATGTCTTGGGACAAGTCATACTACTAGAGATCGGGTTGATTTAGCATACCTCACATCCTAAACCATACTTAAAAACTTTACATCTTTCCTCTTTCACTTCCATTGTTCATTAAAAAGTTATTCATGTCCATGTTTGACTTATCATACATCATGCAACAAAGTCCTATGAAGCAAAATGAAGACAAATGTAAGCCTAAGTCAAATAAATCCAAACAAGGCTAGAGGTGAAGAGTATGAAAGTTAAGCATTAAAAAATAATAAAGTTAGAACTATTCCACCTCATTAAAAGGCCCTTACCCCTAAGTCCTATGCTAAATAATGCATATCTAAAGAAATGACTAAGAAATAAAAAAATAAATAAATACAAAATGGGGTAGTAAAACAAAGTGTCGAGGTGGTAACTCTAAGAAAAGGCTCTCTCTTAAAGGTTTGCATGTAATGAAGACTCATAGCTCTTGAAAGTTAGTCAGGATAAGATAAAGGACTATGAGGGTCAACACATGAAGTTTCCCCTTCTCCTTTCATACATTATTCACCATATCTCTTTTGTCTAACTTAATGATCTAGGAAATACCCCTTGTGTTAGGATTTGTCATATGTAACAAGGGTTAAGGCTGTCCACCCATTGTAAAACTTATACAAATTATAAAATTAATCTAATGTTATGATGCTGCTAAAAAAATCACTATGTGTGCATCACCTAATGACTTGTGAGGAGGTTAGACCCACCACCATGAGCAGGTGCCTTGCATTGGGAACTATGTACATGTAACTGAGGTGGAATCTATGTATTGAGATTCATGTATCATGCCTTGAGATTTGTGTACTTGCTCTAAGATCTACGACGTTGCATTGGGATCTGTGACATTTTCTTAGGATCCATGACACCGTATTGGGGTACGTGTCATTGCATTGTGATCCATGACAGTGCATTGGGAAATGATAGAGACCACATCATCATCATGCATGCCACCTAGATGACTCCACGAGGGTCCACTTGTCTTCATGGTTGAATATTCTCACACATGTGGGTGGTTAGAGGCGGTTATGAGGTGATTTTAGCACAAATTTTGAGGGTAGCCAACTTCAAGGGAAGTTATCTTTTGATAGAGTGCCTAAAATTTCTCCAAATCAATGCCATCAGTTGTAGAATGGTCACGAGATTTCCACGATGGGGTTATAATAAAAAATCGAGCAAAAAATTACTTGGTTATGATGTTGTTGAAATTTGTCGTAGGAAAATTATCGTTGCATTTGACCACTCGCCATCCCACTTCTTAGAGCCACACATGTGAGTCGTTAGAACACGTGGAGGGTGCATTTTCTCTCTCTTAGCCATACGTGTGGGTGGTTAGAGCTCATTCATGAGGGAACACCACCTTTTGGAACTGTTACATCTCAAACTCTCTCCAAGGGAAAGTCTCGCTCTACAAGGGAGAGCTTGGGGTAATAGATAGATAAGTTGCCCATTGTCACTTTAATAGCCTTGCCTCTACACTTCTAGGATAGGGTTTCTAACCTAAGGAGGGTTTTCCTAGGGGGTCAATATTAAGTCCAATCATTGTATTTCAGATGGGTGAGGACAATGACTTGATTTGACTCAAGGTTGACTTCTCTAAGAGAATGGATCAAGACAAACGAAAGAAGACAATGCTCAATACTTGGAAATGAAATATTGCTTGCAAGAGTATTCAATGTGTTATATCAATACACTATCACTCATCATTATGAACCAATAACATGTAATGTAAAATATCCAATGTGAAGTTTGCAAGGTATAAATATGAGGTTAATGTAATTATAAACCATTCATCATCATTATTCAATGGAGTAGCAAGACATAAGACAAATGAAAAGTATTTGTGTACAAATTTTGTTTGAAATAGAACCTGTAACCTAACGGTTAGGACAACAAACACATGTGCCAAGATTCAGTTTTAAACATGTACCAAGTTCATACACTATGAAACCAAATAGCAGATTTGCAAATAAATTTATAGACCAAGAAATATCACATCTATTCCATCATGAAACTACCATGTATAGAACTTGTATTGATTGTTCTCGTAAAACAAAGCTAGGAGCATTAAATTATCAACAATAATGATGATAAGTAGACAAGATAATTACCAAATTTGGGGCACCAACTAAAACACCACGGAGAATGCTAAGGCTTTTAGTTTGATGTAGTTGTCATATTTCTGTTTTAAATATGGCATTGTCTTATCCCACCCATCAAACTATTACCCCAAGGGAACGGTTTGGCAGAGTCCAACAACAAAAATCTTATGACAATCATAAAAAAGGTTGTTGGAGAGAATAAAATATCATGGGATAGTAAGATCAAGCATACATTGTGGGCAGACCATATAATGAAGAAAGAGTACACAAGAAAAAGCCTTTTTGAGTTAGTGCATGGAATGGAGATCACACTGCCTATTCATCTGAAGATTCTAGTATATCCACTTTTGCAACATTTCATGACCAATCAACAGACAATTCACGAAAGAGTAAATCAAATGGTGGAATTGGATGAGAATAGGTGCAAGGCTCTCGGTCATTTGTTGAAGGGTCGAGAGAAGATTAAAGGCACATTCGACCACAAAGAGTGCCCAGGTATTTTTCAAAAGGGAGTCTTGGTCGTTATGTGGGATAAAAGGAGGGAGAAACTAGGAAAACATGGTAAATTTGACAGATTATGGTTAGGGCCCTACATAATTGAATATTGTGATGGAGCAAATTCCTTCTTCCTCAACAATCTAGACGTAGAGAAGATGTAGTTGCCTGTAAATGGGCAAGTTATGAAGATTTACTATCTAGATGGCATGTGATACAATTGTTAACTTAGTATATTAGGATGAATAAGCTCTCATAAGCAACAATTTAGAATAGTTTTGCATATCACGTTGTTGTGTTTACAAGCCTGGGTTATCTTGTGTTATAAATCCATTTTTGATGTCATGTATTTCATTTCATGCACTTATGTACTACTTTGGTTTTATTGTATGATGTGTCAAGGTGGTCCCCCCACGTTGCCATATGGATCTTATCTCTTTTATGTTGAGTTGTATCAGGTTTTGTCAGATATTCTGGAGTTCTCGTGCACTCTTTTCCAGAGCACATATCCCCATGTTGGAGCCAATTGTTAACCAATATGATTTTGAGCTTACTATATGTGGCATATACTTACATGTGTTCCATATAGTTGATTGATGTTATCTATGGACATATTATGGAATCACACACTTTTCTTGGCATTACCATTATGGTTCTCTCGAACTGACTAATTGCTCAACGGTTGGGTGTGTGATGTTTAGAGAAAAGTGGATAGTGAAAAGTAACTAGTTCATTTCCCTAGGTTTTGGTGCTATTTTAAGTTCGTCTGGATTTAACATTGTAATGACGATTTCATTATTTATTGGTTAGGATGGTACATATCACATTGTTCTCTTTCTATTATACGATGATCACCACTATTTTTATATTGTCTCAGGCATTATGGTGATTTGTTCCTATGTTTGATGTGGTTTAGGCCTCATGTGTGAGTTCCCTAGGCTATTTGGGGTTTATGTGCACCTTATTCACTTTATTACCATGAGGACTATGGTTTCTAGAGGAGCATTCCCCTTGTGCATACATGTTGAGGTTGATTATAGCAATTTAATGGCTATTTTAACCTTATTTTATTAGATAGAGCGTTCTAGTATGGGCACTCTTGTTTATAATGTTGGATTTCACTCTTGATATGGGTTATTATGATGTGGAGATGGTTACTAGGTGGAGTGCTCACCCTCTTTGCACATATGTTGATGTGCTCACCTATTTCTTGTGATTATTCTATTTTTAGTGGTCAAGATTGTCCCCTCTTCTTGGCATGTGGTTTGGTAACTAACTCTTGAATGTGTATTGATGTTGTTTTGACCCCTTCTCTCTTGATAGTCGTTGTCCAATTTGAGGAGATTTGTTACCTTGAGGACTATGCACTTGAGTTAGTTATGGGGTCGACCTAGCCTTGGAGGCTATTTTTGGCATGGATTTACACTTGGCATCAAACCAATCTCATATCTTGGAGGTCCACCCACTCTATGATGACCTTTTCCACATTATTGGATGTCATGGAGGCCCACACGTGCCACATGGGAATTGATTTGGCACGTTATTCGATGGATTGATTTCTTATAGAGAAGACTAAGAAGGATATTGTAGACTTTATTAACATTTTTCACCTACTTGGAAGATTCGTCCCACTTCTTCTGGCTCATTTCGCTGGAGATTTGTACATGTGGTAGGTCCACTCATATATTATTACTCTTTGACTTGTTCATTGAGTTAGTTAGATAAATATTGCTTGTGTACGCATTCCTAGAATAGATCCAGAGTTTTAGGATGGATATTATTATTTTGTAAAGGAGGTTTTGAGCTCTTCAACTATATAAGATGAGCTCCTCCTATTGTAATTGTTATCGTGCAATTTGTACTTTCCCAAAAGCCAAAGGCAAGTGAGCAATAAATTGGCGTAACTAGAGGTTGTCCTTTCACTGTCACCTAAATAAGACACCTCTTTCTCTTTAGGGATAGTACCCCAGGGGAGAGGTCCCCGGTGACTTGGGGGTCTGAGAAGGAAAAGGTAATAGTATCAAGAAAGTTCTTCCCCTCTCATAAGTCACTATGATCATAAAGTCCCAAAGGTTTTAATAAGATGAAGCAAATATTTGTTTAATTGTACCTGCCTAGAACAAGACAACAAGAAAAACACTATTTGCAAGTACCAATTGATGTTAGTGCTTCATAAAACCATGGACTTTGAATAAAAGCATAAGTTGATAATAAAAGATGAAGCACCAGAAATATTTAATACAACAATGTATATATAGCAATAACTTCACAATTATGCCTTAGTAAAGCTTCAATAATGACCAAGAATGATAACCTAAAATTGACAATATGCTAGTATTTGTCAGAAGCAACGAAGGCAATGTAAAATCAGCTCTAACACTTGCTTTTAAGATGCTTTTACTGCTGTCATAGATGGCTGTATCTATCTTTTGTAACAACAACAAGATAATTAGTAAGTTAGCCTAATCTAAGGTTAGAAGTGGTTAGTAGATATCTTGAAGTAGATGGTTTGAAAGTTATTTTCATCAATCAATCAATTGTAAGGTATGAACTAGTGTCTTTAGGGTAAATGGAGTCATTTTTGCAGTGACAATATTTTGAAGAAACAAATGATAATGGGTGAGCTAATGACAAGAGGGAGGATGGTTGAGGTGTTAATAATCGAAGGCCTCAAACATCCAAAACCCTAGAAGGAAAAAAGTCGCTAGGAAGTAGGTAACTCTAGGCCCTAGTGATTTTCCTTCTTCTTTAGGTCAAGCTTGAAATAAAATGAAATATTAATGAAGCAATACTACTAGAGTGATACTAAGGTAGGGCCCTAGTATATGCTTCAATGGAGGTGTCTTCTAGCAAAATCAAGTAGGTGGAGAGCTATTAAGAGAAGGACAATAACATGTGTTTCTCTCCTAGGGTTTCATACTAGCAATTTCCTAATCTTATAAATGAAAAGTAAAAGATACCATAACCATTCAAATAAAGAAGGATTGAAGATTTCTACTTACATTCATCAAGAATAATCTAGTGACAAGCCCTAGTTGAAGACTTTTCACCATGAAAATGCAAAAATTCATCAATAAAACCTCCCTCCAAGAGTTGCGCAACACTTAGTTCAGCCAATAAGCCTTAAAGGAGGCTGAATTTCAGACCTCACACTTGTGAGAGTGAAAGATGATGATAAAAAATGAGAGTTTTAACTCTCATTTATACAATACAAATGACCTTTAATTACATTTTAGGTCAAAAAAGGCTGACATGACCAGTTTACATGAAAAATCCAGTTTTACATAAAATTGACAAATAAAACCCTAAATTCATCTTTTTAGGGTGACATCATGCCCCTCCTAGGGTGACGTTGGCCCCCCTCTTGGAAGTCTAGGCCTCCAAAGTGAAACGTTGGGGCTCAAAATCCCTCAGGAGTTGCCACACGTGCCAATAAAATCCGTCCCCATGCTGGATACCTCAACTGGATGTTGTCAAGGCTCTGAATGATGATGTCAGTGGCCTTCAAGGGCCAATGTCATGGTGGGAGGGAAAGACCCCCCTGGGTCCAGGCCTGCCAAAGTGCCTCTGGTGGAACGTCCTCCTTTTTCTCTGGTGCAAGCCTCCGGTATCTCTCTGCCCCTGGTTGGGATCTCAGCATCCATCTGGTGGGATTTTATCCCTATGGAGGTCCGAGCTAATCATCTCCCCATATGTACCTGTCCATTGGGCATGGTCCTACAACAACAACAAGTACGCCCTCCATGGGCTCATAAGTCACAAGGATCATAGCAATGTCAATCACATCTAATAATCAAGTTACCCAAACATGTGCATCAAACCCCCCTTTTCCCAGACAATTGGTCAAAGACGTTATGCTATTTAACAAGATAGGCTTGGAGAGGGTTTCAAGATGTCCTATTGGGATAATTCTCCTCAGGTGTGGGGTGTTT
>JASDQU010502934.1:70592-87957 GCA_032191745.1 Picea mariana | reverse complement strand
AGATAATATTACTCAATGTATTCTCTGAAACTCCTCCAATTTTCACTCCTTGAATCCTCCCCAAAAGGAGGTTATAGAAAGAATGGTAGACTTTATTCAATTCTGGTCTATTCAGAAGATCCAACTTGTACAACATTCCCCATGCTCAATATTTAACATCTGATTCTAAAACTTGCATACAAGAAACTACAGTACGTAATCTTTCCAATGGAAGTGGTCCCACTTCATTTGGATTTTGTATGAAGAAGTTATGACTGTTTTACCTGGAACGCGTGTTTATTGACTAGCTTCAGGACTGGTGACAAACCCCATCTTCCACATAGTGTATCTCCATAATTATAGCAAATCAAGAGCTTAAATTTTTACCAGAGGTACCTTGATATGTATTATCAATACCATAACAATTTCACCATCTGAATCATTCTAGAAAAAATTTTATAGCAAAAATGGTAAGATGACCTGAAAATAACATACCTTAGAACACATCACCAAAAGACTTCATCCTCCCTTGAAATCCGGCCTTCTTTACTTTTGATTTCCTCTGAAATTCAACTTGTATCAAATGAATGTATAATGATGTTTATTTATACCATTTATTTCACTTCCTTTTAACATTAGGGCTGACCTGACACTTTCTTATTTTGTAATTATTTTCTTTAATTATCTTCAGGGCCTACATGTACCTCCTTCTTCAATTCACTTTGTCATCTTCAAAAATTCATTTCTCCTCAACCATGAGGATCCACGTGATGTGACACATACCACCGGAAACAACATGATGTATACTATCCATCCATGGGTGTTGTATCTGCATGTGCATTTTCCTTCATGTCCAAATACCTTCATCAATCTTGCAGTCCAAAACCCATGACTAGGGTTGACATCAATGACAACAACCAATCTTCCAACATAATATGCGTGGATATCCAAACCTTGTGACTACACTCTCAAACAAAAACCTCGCAAGAGTCTTCGTTGTGCAGTTTGTAACTAGTGTTGCTTCTTCCCATCTTATCAAGTACTCTGTAACAATGATGATGTATCTTTCCCCTGATCTTCTTGCTTGTAGATTGATTGGCCCTACTAATTCAATGGTCCATTTCTCAAATGCTTGCAATGTAACCTAAGGATTCAAAGGAATTTCATCCCTCTTAGATGGATTTCCCACTCTTTGACATACATTGCGTGACTTCCAATATTCCTTAGCATCTTTGTGAAGTGTGGGCCACCAAATCCCTGTGCACAAAGTATTTTGTGCATTTTCTCTCTCTGCATAATGTCCTCCTCCATTCCCGTCATGTGCTTCTTCAAGTTTCATCGCCCTCTCGTGTTCCGACACACAACATCTCAATATTCCATTTGCACCCAACTTGTATACATTCCCTACAATCAATTGATAATATGTTGCTTCCACTACCATTTTTTTTTTTGGACAACTGTCATGTTTGATGGAGCCATTCTTGTATTTAAAAATTGTACAATGTCCGAGAAGTAATCATCCACCATTTTAACTACAAATAGTTGTGCACCTGGGAAGATGTCTTATAAAATGCCTACATCTTCTCCTGATAGTATGCACAATAGATGATCTGGTCTTGCATTCATCTTCCATGGTTTCACTACAACCTAAAAATCATATTCCTAGAATAATAGTATCCATCTACATATTCTCCCCCCCCAACATTGGCTTGTTCACTAAGTATTTTAATGCAGAATGGTCTATATACATCTTAAAGTGAGACCCCAATAAATAATGTTTGAACTTTTGTAGCACATAGACCATTTCCAATCCTTCTTGTTTTGTGGTAGTATAATTATTTTCTTCTATGGAAAACTTCCTACGTGCAAACTTAATTGGGTGATATATGTCTCCCTCCCCTGGTTGAGATAGTATGGTTCCCAATTCTATGGATGATTCATCTACATGAGAATGGATATCTTTGTTCCAATCTAGAAATATCACAATCAATGAAGTTACTAGTTTCTTCTTTAAGGTGTCCAATCCCTTTTGGAAGTCCTCATTCCATTGAAACTTTACTTCCTTCTTCAGTAAGTTTTCCATCGGTGTTGTGATATGTGCATAGCCCTTGATGAAATTCATGCAATATCCTGTATGACCCATATTTTCCCTCAACTATCTGACTAATGTAGGAGTTTCTAACTCCAGAATTACTGCAATCTTGGTTGGATCTATTAGTAATCCCTATTTACAAACTACATGTCCCAATAAAATTCCAAATGGTGCACAAAAAAAACACTTCTTTAAGCTCAATGAAATATGAAACTGTCTTCCCCTGTCCAACATTAGCTTGAGGACTTCTATATGATCATTCAGTAGACTGAACACAGTCCAATCATACAAGTACACTTCAAGGAACTTATGGATAAATTTCTTGAACGTTGCAACCACAACTCTGGAAAAAACTGCAGGTGCATTCTTCAGTCCAAAGGGCATTACCGTATACTCATAACTCCCCCACTCTATCACAAAAGTAGTCTTGTGCCAGTCTTCCTACGCAATTTTTATCTGATGGTACCCCGAGAATCCATCTGTGAAAGAATAAGTTTCTTGACCCCCTATGTTCTCTAGTACCTCATCTGTGAATGGTGTTAGGAAAGGGTCATGTAAACACACATCATTCAACTTCCTCAAATCCATGCAAATCCTGATTCCCCTTATCTTCTTGTCCTACACTACCTTGGACTGATCCACTCGTATTCTTGATCGGTTCAATGATTCCTGCATCCAACATTCTATCTATTTCAACATTCACCTTTTATTTGTACTTCATATTTAACCTGTAAGGTCGTTGTCTCACTGTCCTAGCACTTGTTTTCAGTGGAATCTTCATCTCACATAAGTCCCCATCTATCCCCTTCATCTCTGAAAATGTCGTTGGGAATAGGTCATGATATTCTAGCAACAAGTCTGCAATCTTCTCTACTATCTCATCACTCCAATAATCTCCTATCTACGCAAACTTGGGATTCTTTGTCATCCCAATGTTTACCTTCCATGTCTTTATAGGTTGTCTGTATGCGGCAGATTCAAGCTCTGGCCATTCTACTGCTCGTTCTCCTTCTGACTCATGTACTTGCATGCTCCGAGGATATTCTTCATCATGTTCTTCCTTAGTGACATTGTAACACTCCAATAACTCATGGACAATCGTATTGTCTCTATGGACACTACATACTGGTACCACCTCCATCGACCCTTCTTTTGAAAACATCTTAGTTTGAATGGCCTATAGTGTTTCATCTATTGATGGAGATTCATGTTCAAATGTAAACGTGACTTTGAACCTTTGGACCAACTCTTCCCATCTTGTTGTCTCCCTGCACATTTCCAATTCCAAATAGTAGTTCTTCAGAATTATGTCCAGTGTGTGTATAAATTTGTGCATCCATTATGTTTCCAATACTGAACTCCATAAAGTCATACACTTCTCAACATGACCCATTGGGTCACCCTGCTATAGTGGGAAAACCCCCCTATGGACTACACTAAGGTTCAATCATGCAGGTAGAGATAACCGTCTAAAGTCTCCTACTTTTAACAATTATCTCGACAATACCCCACATTCATGCATAAAATAGAAAGTATAAGGATTTGGTAGTCTTACCTTAAACTCTATGCTCAGTGTTGATCCTTTTGCGTTCGGTCACTTCACAACTACAAATCGCCTCCCAAGGCTGACCTGCATTCACCAAAAGAAAAACAAGAAACTAAGAACATGCATCTTATATATGAATTAGTGGGTTAGATATCATAACAAAACGTAAATAAAACATAAATATTGAACACATCATATGGCGGGATGGAAAAAGTACTTCTTTATATTAATCTCACAAAGTCACTTACAAAATGAGATCGACGACTGCTCCTCAAACCCAATCTTAGGTTCCTCTTCACCAAGCTCCAACTGCTTCTGCGTATCCTTCTTCTCTCACACTTCTCTCTAGAGAATGGGCATAGGCTTATGAATGAGGAAAAAAGCAAGAATAGGGAATTCTGGCTCAAAACTCACAATGTGGCTGCAAATTCCTGGGGCAAGGGGGGAAAGTGAAATGGGCAGATTTTCACTATAGCTATGTTTCTCCTTGGAATGAGACCTAAACAACTTCTTTTATATGACAAAAGGATGGTTATTCAGTTGGGTGACGGGCTATAGGTGGTGAATTAGTTGGGAAACTACCCAATAGCCTGTAATCTCAACAAATCCCTTGCAAATTTTTATTTTTTGCAACTTTTATGGGCATACGCGGGATGCAATGGTGCAACTAGCATACGTACGCGGGAAGTAGTGTGGTAGCTAGTGTACATACACGGTCAGTAGTGGCTCAGAGCACGTACATCTTCAAAAATAGTGTTTTTAAGAAGAGTTGTTCAATATTGGCTTGGCAAAAATAGTAAGTAAGATGGCCTGATGCTAGGTATGCATGTATGGTGCAATTTAGGGTTATAACACACCCTCTATTGTATACTTTTGCACAATATTTTCTTCCTCAATGCTAAACCTTGCATGAGTCTACTGCATTGTGACCAGTATTTTATTCCCTCTCTGTGTGCAACCCACCATCTGGTTGGGGTCACTTTTAAGACAACATCTAGTGCTAACATCCTTTGTTGTTTGGGTACCTGCAACTCAAATTCCTTTACAAACAAACTTATATCAATTAATCTGCCATACATGGGTGGGTCACATAGCTCTGTTCCAATCCAATGCAAGGATCAGATTATACGTGCACATCGTCTAGTTGACACTTCATGCATTCTTTGTTGCCAGTGCTCTAGACCTTCTTCAGAATCTGATGCACACGAACTTATACTTCTCCAACTTAGCACACCATCCACAACCATCTTGACATAATACTCCATCCTCGTAGTCATGTTATATAAGTTGTCAATGTCATTTCCTCTCGATGGATCTATGTATCTCTTTCCTTTTGATGGGTCCAAGGGTGTTGTAACCTTCAATTCTCCAACTTCAAATATCATCTCCCTCCTCTTCAAGTTGATAATCACCTGGTTATCAAAATCCCATTAGAGTCCCATCAGTGTTGGATATGGTTGAATGTCATCCATGATCTCAATAAATTCAAAGTCTGCCACGATGCTCACCCCATATATGTTCACAGGTACTCCTATCAACCAACCAATCAATACTATTTTGTGATTATTCAAGAGCCTTTGATGAACATGAGACCATAATAACTTTGGTTTCCCCATCATCTCCCATGTCTTCTTAGGTAGAAAGTTCATGTCAGACCCCAAGTCCAAGATAACATTATCCACATCATACTCCCCAATTTGTGCACTAAATCTGAATTCTCTGTTTGTCCTCTTCCTGTGTAGTACCTAATTTACCACCCTTTGTGCGACATGTGTTTCCCTTCCTTGTGTACAATGATCAATCATGTCATATATTTTACTTAACGCAGTTTCATCTTTTATTAGCTATACACAACTTCTTAGGAATTGTGTTAGCGTGCTTACCTTTCTATTTGGCTTCTTAGGCATAGTTTGATCTCCAACGTGAGGCATAGATGATGTTGATTCTCCCCAATGTTGTCCTAGTACCTCTTTTCTTTCCCTTTGATACATCTCCTTTTCTTGCTGAGGATCAAAGGTTGGCATAGGCCCTATTGAATTCCTTACCCATTGTTGAGTTTGATTTCCTCCATTCGTCATATCAACCCCTGTCCTCGCTCCTCCATGTGTAAAAAATGTTATTCTTCAACTATTATCTCTTATAGTGGTGGCACACATGGGGTCGTGGATTCGACACAAGAATAAGTCAGAGTAGAACTTAAAAATTCTTCTATTACTGGACTGGACTGGAACTCCTCTTCTTCTTCTCCTATATATGTTATATCCATGATTTAGACTATTGTGCAAGGTTCTCTCTCCTCTGGTTCGCTGTGTGACTCTCCTCAATCAGCTCCAGTATTTCGTCTCTTGTACCTCATTCCTCCATGCAATATTCCAAACTCGTATTCTCCCTCTATTATACCTTCTTCTTGCATCCTCAATCCCTCCCTTTCTTTTTCACTGCTTCCTTCATTCTCTCATTCTCTCATGTTCTCAGACTATCCTCTTGTCATCCCCGGGTTCCCCTATGTGCATGAAGCCCTTTAGCAGTCGGATTCCATTGTCATCACACACTTGTCACATGACAACATCTTTATCCACATACCTAATGATTTCATGAACCTTCCACACAGAACCTTGAAAAAGTCCCCTTTTACAACACTGTATGATTGGGTACAATCTATGACAAACTCTATAATATATATTCCTAGTATGCTATCCAACCAGAAATCAACTATACGAGTAGTTCAATTACTTACATAATTCAATTGTCTTACCAACTTAGGATTCCAATTCCTCGACACTACAGTTTTGTACCTTCTAGTATTCTCCACTAATCTTTCTAGCCACTCAGTCAGAATAATTGAAAATTCACCAAAGAAAATTTCATGCAGTTCTGTATACACATACCTTTGCATCCATTTCTTGTCACTCATCCGAGGATTTCTATTCTCTTTTCGAGAAAACTCTCATTCCTTCCTTTCCAACCATTCTGAGATCTCTTTCTTAGTCAGCCTCCAAAACATTCCCTCAATTGCAAATTCCGGGTCCCGAAAACAAAACCGTTTGTTGGTGATGCACATGGTTTGTAAGACCCCAGGTTCGATTTATCTTTGACCAACAAAACCCACTAGACACTGGCCATTTCAGCATCACCCTCTTCGCAGATGAAGTCTCACCCGAGGTATCTATTGGGACTGCAAGAACTAAGTTTATGCAGTAGTGAGGAAATAGGAGGTGACCATTATGTTCATTCTGTCTTATTATTTATGTGTGCGTAACTCTATCTTTGTTCCTTATTAACTACTTAGTTATTTCAAATTCATACTATCATTATATTCTAGTTTACCACATAACCCGTTACTATAATAGTCATGATTATTGCGCAATGATTATACATAACATAGATCTAATATAATAAGCATGAAACAAAATCCATGAATGATCATATACCATACATATAACACACAACTTAACTTGGTTCACCCAACTCTAGGATACGTCCACAAATACTGGCTTCTTTATTATGCATTTTTGAATTGCTTTTGGCTTGCGCACTGTGCTTACAAGGATATATCGTGGTTATATTTCGTCTCTCCTAGCCTAGCCTCTCTGCAGTGCAAGCCTCTCTCTCTCTCTGCATCATCTCTTACATTCATACATTGATTCCTATCTTCAACGAAATAGAATAGAACCATACAATAATTAGCAGAGAACTCAACACTCCGAGACTAGAAGAATACAACCCAAGAGAATCCGTATTCTGCCAACCCTTTTCATATTTATAAATGTAATCTAGGGCTTAAAACCCTACTTGGTTCCTCCCAAAACCCTATTACAATGCATGACTACTCCAGTTAAATGGATGTTCGGCTGCTTCACTTTCTTTTCCATTTGCATGCTGATTTTGCACTTTGAATGCTTGTTCTTCTTGATTTTGCTCATGCTTCCATCTTTAGCCTATCGAGTTTTCATCCTTCCTTTTCTCACGCTTTCTTCTCTTTCTTTAGTCTCTCTGCTTTATTCTCTTAGTCTGTTTTATTCTCCTCTCACTATGTGTTGTACTTTAGGATGTGCCTCTGCTTCTCACTGCCTAGTCTTCCATATTCTCTTACACACCTCTATTGTGCACTTCTTCTATTCTTAGTATTTTTCTCAAAATTTTATCCCAAAACTGCCTATCCAACAATACTATAAGGAGGTGGTTAACCCTAATCTTGAAGATCAAAAGTATCTCTCTATTTTGACTAGTGTTAAAAAGAGAATTAATATTGCTAAAATTAGAACTAATTCTCATAAGCTACATAGTGAGACTGTGTGTTGGACAATTCCCAAAACACCATGGCATGAAAGAATATGTCACCTTTTTTACACCAAGAAGGTTGAAGATGAAAATCACTTTCTTCTGGAATTCCCTGCATATAGCCAAATTAGATCTCGATTTCAAAATTAATGTTATAATACAAACCTTTATAACCTTCCAAGTCATCAAAACTATAGTGATATTGGAAAACTTCTCCTAATGATTTTTTAGCATCGAAATGACCTTATAAGCAAATCAAAGTAATCTCTTACCTTTCTTAAGGTCCGATAGACCAATTTTGGTCTCATTGGATGTTAACCATCATCATCATCATATTTCATATACTTAATGGAAAACCTTTTAGTTTGATGAACTTTTTTTGAATTTCATTGTCATCAAATTAGAACACGAACAAGAACCATGTGAGAACCATGTGAGATGTGAGATAGAAGATAACACTATTTATTATAAATAAAAATGCAAAGACAATTCATTATAAGTTTGTTTCAATGTTATAATATTACTATCTTTAAATAAACAAATATATCTCATATTTTCACTGAATGAAATTTTGTTTTGTTTAGATCAAGACTGATTTAATAATATTTTAATATTTTAAAACATTAATGATTTTTCTCATGTTTCTTTTAGAAAGAAAAACAAAAATCTTAAATTAAGTAAAATATGGTTAAATCTCAATTATTAAAAATTTTGTATATTAGAATCTTAATGTTTTTTCGCATTTTATTTTTGGAAATATATATTAAAAAATCCTAATGTATATAAAATAGGGTAAAATTGAGCTTATGAAAACTTGGATTTTTTACAAACATTCACAAATGTGAAAAAGTTCATTTTAATATGTAATCAAACATAAGACCATTAATAAAAGACCATTCACGTGAAAATATACGAAAAAAAATCTATTTTGTCTATTTTTTAAGGAATCTTATGAGAATCTAAGCAATAGCATGAAAACTACCTATCTTATTTGCAAGAGTGATGCTTTGCATTTTATCTTGGACATGACAACTCATTGCTATCCTCTTCATGGATTATAACTCCTGCCATGGGGATAATATGCAATGTATGTATTTTGTACTTAATGCTTCTATGCACCCAATGCCTGAATATGACATGAGGCTTTCCATATTATCATGATATATTACTTGTGTTTTTGGTCCTTCCTTATTTAGTCCCTTGTCTAGGCCTACATGTGCGAATGTGTTTTCCCCATTTGATGTCTAGTATGATGAAATTCCCTTTCCAGCCAATGAATCTCGCTAGGAAAGGACTTACTTACCTGGTAAATGAATCTATCTATGAAGGGTTACTATGGTCTATGGTCTATGGTTACGCAGACTGTATGTCATTTGTCTCTTTTCTTTAATCTTGACTTGGCTTTGTTTAATAGTTATTGAATTCTTCCCTTGGACACACTCTTCCTACTTGTATCAACCTTGACATGCATGTTTGATTTGGTCCATTGGTTAGATGGAAATGCCTTTGGAAGGCCTCCAACATCCTCATAACCATTTAAGGGTGCATAAAATGGTTGATAAGGTCAAAGGTGATTTCCCTCATTTGTTCTCTATATTTGGTTCATCATGTGTGGGTTGTACAAAATAATCCATGATGATCACCCCGCATTGATAAAATAAAGATAACTTTCTTAGTGAAAACTTCATAGATGCCTCAGTCAAATGTATGGATGAAAAGTTGAGAAGGCTAGATTTTATTCCACAACTATTTGTCGTACCGTATACCCCTCCGTGGTTCTATTTTATATAAATAGAATTATTTCCATCATAGTCAAGGTTTCTAATTTAGTTACAAACATGGAAAGAAAAGCAAGGTTTACCAAAGTCCCTTATCCCTTATTTTCTCTAGTGGAAGTGGTGGATAGAGGTTTTAGTGGAAAACGTTATTTGGTGCACCATAGTCATTTAAGCAAACTAGTCAATCAAAATCAAAGGCACACCATGGTTACGATAAAATTAAAAAAATTATCCCAATTCATTTTTCGATTTTTACCATCCTTTAGTGATTTCCTTCCTTCCAAGAATCAGTGTTCCTTTTCACTATACCCTTACCCCAAGTCCAATGATTTTGAATTATCAAATTTGGTCCCCTTTCTCCATTTATGTCGAATTGAAATGCTCAATTTGATTTTTATTTTTTAATGTGGAGAATTTTTCACATTTCCAAGGTCACGTCTTATCGAGTGCAAAGACAAAATAGGACGTTTTAGTGTAAAATTATATTTTTTTTCATTTTTTAACATTTTTCTTGTAATGCACTATGGTGATGCATGTCATCATGCACCAAGAATGGCATTAGGATGAATCACTTCATATTTTTCATCTCGTCAAAATAAATGTGTTTGTAAGAGCTATGAGGTGCATTCTATTTGACCAGATGCAAATACATCTCAACATGCCAATATTGGTACACTATACCTCACATTGACATTACTATGTCTCATCAACCTTAATGCATTGCTAATGCAACCATATGTAATTTGGATTTTACAATTATTTTTATTTGCTTGGATGCACCATTGTCAATGCAAGCTATACACCCACATATGTGCTGATGTCCATTTGTAATATTGCATCTTTAGTACACCATACATGAGGTATCCCATCATCCTAAATGCACCAAAGAGAATAGGGAGAAGTGAACTTATTACTCAATGACTTTAGGTTTTAGACACACTATCTAAGATGTAGGTAAACCACATTGGATTACTACCATATTTTGGTGCAATATTGGATGCACCATGATTGGTGCATCATTTCCATGTAAGCACATTGCAATTCCTAGATGCACACTTGTCTTTGTATGTCAATGCAATCATGTTTCTTAAAAGTATTTCTCATTGGGTGGAAAACATGTAGAAATTTTTATTTATTTATTTTGTTTATTAAATAACATCACAGTGAGTGTTGTATATTATTTTATAGTGTTTGTGATGCATTGTGTCATTGAGCCTTGATAGATAAAATATAAACTGTTAACTTGAGAAAGACATTTACACTATAAAGAACACAACAATATAAAGAGAACCCTTAAGGTAGGGTAACACCATAAAGTACTTCTTATGGAAGGAATCACTCGACAAACCATGCTTGCTACAATACAATAAACATCCAACATTCAACATATCTCAATACAGTGATACTCATGTGTATATATACTTTCTCATGTCAGGTGATGTAGGAGCATCCACAACTTATCAAGCGAGCCAGCGCGTGGAGAAATTACAGCTGGAGAGCGCCAACATTCAAACTTTGAAATATTTTGATATTTGGTGCCGCCAAACATTAATACGTTGATGTGATGAAGCGCACTTGTACATTGTAACGGACCTTGAGCAGATAAGCTCACGTCCTTAGGTAGATGAGGCATTTATTAGATTTAATGGAGGTAGATAAAATAGTTAAGTCTAGATTAGACAGTTTTACTTTCGAGAGGGCAAACGGAATATAGGAACCCTCCTTTGTATTATTCATTCAGATTCTTACATTCTGAGGAAGGGAGCAAGCAGAGAACTTGTGAAGAACACCCATGTACAGATTAAATTAATAGAAGAAAGACTTTGATTAAATTTCATGGATGTGTTTGATCTCTGTGTGTTGTTGATGTTATGCTGTTGCATATTTGCTTCCTTATATGCTTATCTTTTATATGTTGCGTATGTGATTGCATATCAGGTTCAAAACCTGAGAGAATGAGGGAATAAGTTCCAATTGTTTCACTGTTCGAACCGGAAGGTTCCTGCATAGAGTGCAACCGAATTCCTCCGCATAGAGTGCATTGAGGAGGTTCAATAGTGAAGCTCTTATTCTCGTCGACCAGAGTTGGGTTGGGTTATTCGAGCCGTGCAGGTGAAGTGCAGGTTGGATTGAAACCTCAGTAGGAAGTCTGAGCAAAGGATGGCCAGGATTAATGTGGCTGTGAGTGCCCAGAGTCCGGGAAAAACTTCAACATGTTGAAAGTTGTTGAAGGTGGAGTGCAGACATCGTGCTCGAAGTCTCTGAAGGAGTCGGAGAGAATTCAGCTCAGGAGGGATAGTTCCTCGTCCACGATGTAGGAACAGGCCTGGGAGAGATTTGAATCAAGGAAAAACTTGGAAGCAGAGGATTTTCAAGAGGAAGAGAATCGACGACTTGAATTGGTTGTGGAGAGTCTCGAAATCCCGTAGACCGTCAGATCGCAGAGGAGTTGCGAGGGGGTTAACTCTCAAGCGCAGGAAGAACCCATTGCTAGTGCTCATCGGCATATCAGAGTTGGCGAGTGCAAGAGATGCATGCACATCAAAATCGCGAGTTGTGATTTCCCGATTTAAATCGGAGCCATCGATCATCGGAGGGACAGGTGGCACGAATCTGGAGTATCGCGGTATCGGTGTTAGGAGTTTTCAAACCTCAGAGAATGCTTAAACCGTGGAGTCGCGATCAGCGAAATCCCAGGGTGACATAGTCATGTGGGCCCCCATGGAGTGAGTGGAGTCCAGGTGGTGTTGAGCCGAAAGATCGGCGCATCGGTAATATGAGTTTTGAGATACAAAGGCTCGACATTGCGAGCGGCGATATCCTGAGTGTTGACATTGACCATCGGAGATCAGAGCTCGGGAATTGGAGGGACGATATTTCAAGCATTGAGCTCATGAGCACGCGAGTGCCGATTTCCCGATCCGCGAAGGGGAGATCGCCGAGAAGCGTACTGTGGGTAAAAGACTCCCGAGGGAGTTTGAAGAGTTGTTAACTCTTTGGGCCGTGTTATTGAAGGTCCTGGTGAGAGTGACCGTGCTGTCGAGGGAAAGTTTCTATCAAGTGGTATCAGAGCGGGAGTTGGAGTTCTCTTTGTTCAGGTAGCAGAGAGGAGCAGATACACCATGCCACCCAGAAGAGAGAGGCAGTCACCTGATCGTGAGGACAGGGATGCCCGAAGAAGAGGCAGGCCGACGGGGAATCCAGAGATGGAGCGTCAGATACGAGATCTCAGGGCGAGACTCGAAGAGATGGAGACCACCCAGAGGCGTGTAGCAGGTACAACAGGGTTCAACGATTTCGAGGTGGAGGAGGAAGTTGGACATGATGAAGGGGAGGCCTTAGCAAAAGATGCCTCGACAGAGAGGTTGATCAGAGCCATTTCGAGGATGAGCTCGAAAACAAAGATGGACATTCCCGTCTATGAGGGAAGTCTAAACGCAGAAGAGTTGCTGGATTGGATCCGAGCACTCGACACCTACTTCGATTACGAAGACATCGAAGAGGACAAGAAGGTAAGGCATGCCGTCATGAAGCTGAAGGGAAATGCAGCCTTATGGTGGGACGAGCTGTAGGTAGACAGGCGTTCCAAAGGCAAACAAAAGATCAAAAGCTGGGATCGGATGATCGCCAAGATGAAGGCGAAGTTCATTCCGAGAGACTACCAGATCACTCTGTTCAGGCGCATGCAGAACCTGAGACAGAAGATGATGACGGTGAGGGAGTACACCGAAGAATTCTATAGGCTCAACATCAGAGCAGGTCATCAGGAGAGTGATGAAGAAAAAGTGGCAAGATATCTGAATGGTCTTAGATATGACATTCAGGATGAATTGAGCATGCTGACCATCTGAACAGTTGAGGATGCGTACCAGATGGATCTAAAGGTAGAAGAAAAGCTGAACCACAAGCAGGTACAGCGAGAGCGAGGCAAGAGTCAGCCCAGAGGCAAAGCTGTTGCCCAAGAAAGAAAGCAGAATCCCAAGGAGGAATGGAAGAGGCCTCAGGGAAAAGCTGAAAGAGGTGGAACCTCACAGTAGAGGCAGCAAATTCCTGAGCCGAGGAGGCAGCAAGATGATCAACAAGGAGATTACGCTGACACCAATACATTTCCTCGTACTCGAGGTAGAGGAAGAGGCTGTGGAGGAGTGATCACATGTTTCACGTGTGGTAAAGATGGTCACAAAGCCGTGGACTGCCCAGAGAGGAAAGTGGACAGAGGAAAAGCTCACATCGCTGAGGCGCAGCAGAGGCGTGATGTTGAGAGCGAGGATGTGGACAGCGGAAGATCGCTTGGGATGCACAAAGTTCTTTTGGCACCTGAGAAAGAGGTGGACAGCTCAGTCCAGCGGAGCAGACTGTTCAGAACGGCTTGTACAGCCAAGGACATGAAGTGCAAGGTCATAGTGGACAGTGGGAGCACCGATAATCTCGTTTCGACCGAGATGGTGGAGAAATTTGAGCTGGAAACAACTAAGCACCCGAGTCCATATAAAGTCTCGTGGTTACAGAAAGGACACCAGGTAAGTGTCACTAAACAGTGCTTAGTTAAATTTAAAATTGGGAATTATCATGATGAAATTTTGTGTGATGTCATTCCCATGGACGTATGTCACATTCTGCTGGGTAGGCCTTGGAAATATGATAGAAATGTTGTTCATGATGGGAGGATGAACACATACACCTTAGAGAAGGATGGGAGAACACACAGGTTGCTTCCAATAAAAGATAAAGAAGTGAAGCCAGAAGTAACCAGCACAATACTTCTCATGAGTGGGAAGAAGCTTCTCACAGAGCTGGAGAAAAATGAAGATCCATAATTCTTTGTTGTCAGGAAGCCAAGAATTGTCCCGACAAGCACAAGAGTGGACGACTTGCTGGAAGAGATTCAGGAACTGTTGGGAGAGTTCGCTGATATCATTGTGGACGAACTACCTCGTTCGTTGCCACCGATGCGGAGTGTGAGTCACCACATTGAACTCATTCCCAGAGAAAGTCTACCAAAAAAGGCAGCGTACAGGTTGACACCTTAGGAGAACGAGGAGGTCAAGAGGCAGGTTCAGGATCTGCAGGATAAGGGACTAGTGAGGGAAAGTCTTAGTCCGTGTGCTGTTCCGACAGTACTGAGTCCAAGGAAGGATGGAGGCTGGAGGATGTGTACAGACTCCAGGGCGATTAATAAGATTACCATCAGGTACAGATTTCCACTGCCGAGAATGAATGACTTGATGGATTGCCTGAGCGGAGCAAATTACTTTTCCAAGATAGATCTCAAGAGAGGATATCATCAGATCCGGATGAGAGAGGGAGATGAATGGAAAATGACATTCAAAACAAACGAGGGTTTGTATGAATGGCTGGTCATGCCGTTTGGTTTGAAAAATGTGCCAAGCACATTCATGAGGCTGATGAATGAAGTCTTACGGGAATTCATTGGCAAATTTGTGGTTGTATACCTGGACGATATACTGATTTTCAGTAAAACCAGGGAAGAACACTTGAGGCATTTGGCCATTGTGATGAGAAGGTTACAGCAGGAGAAGCTGCTGATCAATTTGAAGAAATGCTCGTTCATGCAGACGGAACTCATTTATTTGGGTTTTGTAATCTCGGCGAATGAATTGAAGATGGATCTTGAGAAGGTAGAAGTGATCAGGAATTGGCCATCGCCGAGGAATGTCTTTGAGGTAAGGAGCTTCCACGGTTTGGCAAGATTCTACAGAAAATTCATTCAAAATTTTAGTGGAATCAGTGCCGCAATGATGGACACTGTGAAGAAGCGGCATAAGGTTTTCCATTGGACAACGGAGGCTGAAAGAAGCTTCAAGCTGTTGAAGCGGAAGATAACTGAGCAACCAGTGTTGGTGTTGCCAGATTTTCAGAAAACCTTCCAAGTGAAGTGTGATGCCAGTGGGTATGCTGTTGGAGGGGTTTTAAGTCAGGATGATAGATCTGTGGCATATTACAGCGAGAAGCTGGATGATGCAAAGCTGAAATATTCCACGTACGATAAGGAGTTCTATGCCATTATATAGGCATTGAAAAAGTGGAGGCATTATCTCATACCCAAGGAATTTGTTCTGTACAGTGATAATCATGCGTTACAGTTTGTAAGTCAACAGGAGAAGCTGAATCAGAAGCATGCAAAATGGGTAGAATACATGCAAAATTTCACGTTTTTGATAAAGCACATTTCGGGGACTGCGAACAAGGTGGCTGATGCCTTGAGCAGGAAGTGCTTGTTGCTGCAGGAGTTCATAGTCAAAACCTTGGGTTTTGAAAATTTAAAGGATATGTATGCAGGTGACGCAGACTTTGGCGAGGCATACGAGGCAGCCGAGAACCCAGTTCTCAGGGATAGGAGTCTGTGGATTGACTACCTGATCCAAGATGGATTGATGTTCAAAGGCAATCAACTATGTATTCCAAATTACTCTATGAGAGAGAATTTGGTAAAGGAGAAGCACAGCGGAGAGTTAGCAGGTCATTTTGGGCAGGACAAGACATTCGCCAAGTTGAACGAATCGTATTATTGGCTAGGCATGCGTGCAGACGTAAAGAGGTTTGTTGACAGGTGTAGAATATGTCAACACGTGAAGGGCTGAAAGCAGAACACAGGGTTCTATCATCCGTTGCCCATACCCGAGAGGCCATGGGAAGCCATTAGTATGGATTTTGTGTTGGGTTTACCAAGAACACAACGAGGAGTTGATTCCATTTTTGTGGTGGTGGATAGGTTTTCGAGATGGCACATTTCATACCCTGTCATAAGACCAGCGATGCCACGCACATTGCAAATTTGTTTTTCAAAGAAATTGTCAGGCTGCATGGATTGCCGAAGAGCATCGTCTCAGATCGGGATACGAAGTTCATAGGTCATTTCTGGAGGACACTATGGAAGAAGTTGGGGACTGACTTGGCATTCATCTTTGCTTACCATCTGCAGACAGATGGGCAGACCGAAGTAGTCAACAGAATCTTGGGGGATCTGTTGAGAAGTCTGGTGGTGGAGCATCACACCAGTTGGGATCAGATCTTACCACAAGCAGAATTCATGTACAACGATTCGGTGAATCGGAGTACAGGTAAGATCCCGTTCTAGATTTTGTATGGGACACAACTGAGAGGAGTTAGAACAGGCTGAAACTAGCAGCGCGAGTGCAGAAAGATTCGCAGAGGCGATGCAGGAACTTCACGCGCAGGTGAAGCAGTGGTTGCAGAAATCCAGTCAGGAATATAAGCGTAGAGCTGACCAGAGGAAGAGACAACTTCAGTTTGAAGTTGGGGACATGGTTCTAGCGCATTTGAGAAAAGAAAGGTTCCCAAGGGGAACATACAACAAGCTCAAGATGAAGAAAATCGGGCCATGCAGAATACTGAGAAAATTTGACGAGAATGCGTATGAGCTTGAGTTACCAGAGGGCAATGGGATATCCCCGATATTTAATATCTCAGACCTATACCCATATAAGGCCGAAGATGTAGGAGCTGGGGGTGTTGAAGAACCAGTAATCCAGTGGCATAAGCAGATGCCAGCCGCAGAAAAGCCGCAGATGGAACGTATATTGTATAAAAGAGTAGGCAGAACGACCAGGAGGAAGCAATATTTTGAATACCAGGTGAAATGGAAGAACCACCCAGTGGAGGATGCCAGCTGGGAGACAGAGGCAGTGATACAGAAGCATGGGCATA
>JASDQU010502934.1:48948-59994 GCA_032191745.1 Picea mariana | reverse complement strand
CGATATACAAATTGACCATCGGACTTGCAGACTATTTGAATTTGAAGGTCGTCATGTCCAAAAAAATTAGCATTGTCGAAATAGTTTACTTTACGTACGTCATTTTACATACCTTGGTGGACAAAAAAACACACAAAAAAAATAGTAAACATTTTTTGGATCGCGGGTTCTCGGGCTGGTAGGCTCTAACTTCGGCCGCTCTTGTTCTGTGTCCTACAAATAGCACAGATAGTTCTGTGAGATACAAGTAGACAATCATACTTACAGACTATTTGAATTTCAAGGGCTCATGTGCAAAAAAAATAACATTCTCGAATTACTTTTTTTTACGTATGTTCTACATACGCTCGTCGACAAAAACTGGAAAATAGTAGTAATGTTTGTTACATAGGGCTCCATCCCCGCTACATTCAGTGCTTCCCAATACACATTAAATATGCTTTCAAAATTCAGAATCGACGAGACAGGTTCAAAAAGATAGGTTTTAATAACTAGAAAGCTCGAGGACATTTCCCATTAAAATAAATAGACAGGCTAATATTCAACCCTTCCTTGTTTTTTTATTTTGAACAGGCAGGGAAAGCTGAAGACTCAAACACAACATAGTTCTACGGTTACTAGATACTCAATTCACATTCTCGCTATGGATTTTTCCAATGAGTTGTTCATCATATATGACCTTCCTTCTAGGTTGTCAGATGTTTTTTCCCCTTTACTCAAATAATAAAAATGTCCTTGAATTTGAAGAACATTGAGTACTAAAGTGCCTTACCTATGAAAGCTCCATGTTGCCATCATTTTGAATTCGCATTTTAAAAGCTTCATCATAGTTCACGAACGTGTCACCCACAGAGGGCTTGACATCATGTCCCTCTTTAATATTCTGCATTTCAAAATGATGGGCTTTAATAACTGAAAATCTCGACATTTTCCATTAAAATGAATAGACATGCAAATATTATGGGATCTGATAATTTCTTTTTGCCTGCATTTTGAAGTTGTGAAAATAGTGTTTTTTTTTTTTCTACAGTTTTAGTTTTCTTAAAAGCTTCAACATAGTTCATGAACATGTCGCCCACAAAGACCTTCACTTCATGTCCCTCTTTAATATTATGCATTTAGAAATTATGGGCTTTAAGAAAGCTCGAGGACATTTGCCATTAAAATGAATAGACAACCGAATATTATGGTATCTTGTAATTTCTTTTTCCTTGCATTTTGAATTGGCGAAAATACTTTTTATTTTATTTTTTTTGCTTGTGCAATTTTAGTTTTCTTAAAAGCTTCAGCATAGTTCACGAACGTGTGACCTACATAGGCCTTCACATCATGTCCCTCTTGACTATTGTGCATATCTTAGATGTCAGATTTGAGAATCTGCTCGGATATGGGAATTTTAATATGTGTTGCTAGTCACTATTCAGTGTACATATTCAAAAAGATTGGCATTAATAACTGAAAATATCGAGAACATCTGTCATTAAAAGGAATCAACACAAAATGTACAAAAGATCATCCAACCCTGCTTTTAAATACTTATTGCCATTTCTCTCTATCATCAAAGAGTTGTGCTTTAGGGTGCCTTCATTCTATTGTTCCTAGTCATGGACATGTAAGACAACTTAGAGATGTGATCGAGGGGTAGATGAAAGAAGAGAGATTGGTTTTATATGACGTGAGCTTTGAGTAAAAAAAAACTCCATTATACAAGAGAAACTCAGAGAGGACGAAAAAAAATAAACAAGTATGTTTGGTGTTCTCCCTGTGTTCGATGCTTTGGTTGGTTGAAAAGGCTTCCTGGAAATTTGTTTGTTGAAATTCTTTGTTTTATTGCTGAGAATTGTAATGGATTTTTAGGTCACCTGGAAGATAGTTCTTCGTTTAAGTATATAACTTCTTCCAAAAACACAGATTTGGCCACTTTATCAAATTGTAGAGATCGCACAAGTATTTGTCTTCTTCGGAGGATGGTAACAGAATCTGTATGGGTGGATAAAATGACATATTATCACTACAAGAGTTTTTATTTCATACTTTGATAACCTGCATGTGGCTCTAGTAGCCGACTTGACAAGAAGCCATGTTCTTTGTCAAAGTTTGTTCGGTTTCCTATGGATGTAGTTGCAGAGTCCACATATTAGGTGTCACCTTCGAACATTCTAGACCTTTATGTGGGCTGCCATACCTCCCCCGCTATGAGGAAAGATATATTCTGATGCATTCTAGTGCATTCTGCAACATTTGATGCACTTGCCTNAAAAGAAGTTCCACATACAAATCCTCAGGCAGGATTATCAACCAAATAGACGATCGAATACAGGGAGAATATCAGTCACTATATACTTGAATTTTTTTCCCCTGCCTTAACTGTTGTGACATAAAACAACTCCGTTCACTTTGAGATTGGCCTGAATCACATTTCTAAGTTGTCTCTGATGTGAATGCTCAAGAACATTGCAAAGAAAACACCTTAAAACCCAACTTTTCGACGATAGAAGGAAATTAATACTTGACAAAGAATGGAATGTTGAATAAGAAGCCATTGCAATAAGGCCATATATGGAAGAAACAAGGTATTCAAAAAACTGGGATAGATGTACTTCACAACACTGATTAAGTACAAAACCCAAAATTGATATTCAACTCGTTTTTTATGAATAAAGAGTTTGAACGTCAAGAAAATTTTGAAGAAGCTTAATCAATGTACATATCTTTAATTGGTCGATGGCAGGCGAAATCACAATCATTGTCGCCAATAGCCTCAACTGTATTTTGTAGCACATCTTATTTGAATATAGAATAATTTTGGTTTATTTCTTAATAGTATTTTCCAATTTCTGGTATTTGTTTTAATTGTATTTTGTACCTTCTTCCCCTGTATCGTTAAACATGAAGGAAAAGATTTTGTTTCTGCTGCTCACTACTTCAATCTAAATAAAATCTGGTCTATTCTTTCTTTACATTTTACATTTAAAAATACTTTTTCATACGCCATACTTATGTGAGGTTGGCTCTGTATTTAAAGAAAAAAATCAGAGGACCCATTCTGCTCCCATTCTTCGGGTTCCATAAATATAATGAATTCATGGGTTACAACAAGGCAGCTGAATTATTGATGCAATGTTCCTGTGAAGTATATTGGATAAATTGCAACTTGTTCTATTTGATAATATCCGTGCATATATACTAATGTCAATACTATTAAAAAAAATACAGAAAACTTCCTCTTCGGCAAAGCTTAGGAAGTTATGTTTGGGTTTGTGGTATTAAACAAATATGTCCGGTGTTCCGTCATACACATCTTGCAGCCTAGGAACTTCCGTAGTTTGCAATTTATGCTTTAATTACTTAAAGTCACAACAAATTTTGATTGCCTTTAATTTAATTTAGATATTGATGTTTATGGATAGTCGTCGTTCGCTGATGTCATTGCAATGAATACAAGATGAATAGATGATAAGGAATTTATTTCGTTGAGACCACAATGCAAATTCATGTTTCTTGTTGCGCTATGTACATCTTGCAGTCAAAATTTTCCTAGTTTCAACAAAATTTGCGACCCGAAGAGCATCTTGCAAATTGGGAGATCATTTGCATTTGAAACAGAAACAATCCATTAATATATATTGGTATGAATACTATTCAGATAAATACGAAAACTTTCTCCATTGATAGATACTATTATGAATACTATTGAAATAGATATCAAAACTTCATCTTGGTCAATACTTAGCCAGTTATCTAGACACCAGGCTCTGGGTTCGTGGTACCCAAAACCTATGTCCTCTGTTTCATCATACACATGTTGCAGGGAAATAACTTTAGTGATCTGCACTTAATGCTTTTACTACTGAGAAGCCAATAGAGGTTCGAAAACATTGCCATTCATAAACAAACAAAGAAAAGGTTTTCCCAACTCTCAGATACTTATCTCTTTTCCCATTTTCTTTTCCCATTCATTATGGCTTTCTGGTTTTATAATTATTCGTCTTTCTATGTACGATGGGTTGACATGTCTTCATCTCCATCTATATCCTCGCAACACGGATCTGACCAACCGCTATTCCATTCCATACTTAGCCAATTTTATTCTTGTCGCTGCAGGGCCGGCGCTTGCGAGCCCAGCTACTTATCGTTCTGATATATACACCTTCCATTGAAAACATCTATGATCTACAATTCTACCGTGGGTTCCTCATATACATTAACTTCGTTCAAAGTATTTGTTGCTGATATGCATACCTAGCAACTCCGCGTCCTTCCTGACATACATCAACAATCGTCTTACTAGTGACAACTGGACATAGTGGTACGAAAGATACTTATGTGATCTACAATTCATTCCTTATCATCTCCATCTATATCCTTGCATGAAGGATCCGACCGACCGTTGTTCCTTTTCATACTTAGCCAAGTTTATGCCCACCGCTGCGGGGATGTCACTTGCGAAACAAGCTGCTTATCATTCCGCTATATACATCTTGCACTCAAAAAATTTGTGATCTACAATTCCACCGTCGGTTCCTTGTATACATTAATTTCGTTCAAAGTATCTGTTGCTTCTTTCCATCCCCAGCGACTGCATGTCCTTCCTCATATACATCAGCAATTCTCTTACTAGTGGCAAGTGGACACTGTGGCATGAAACATACTTCTGTGATCTGCACTTTATGCATTAACTAGTGAGAAATCAATAGGCATTCGCAAGCATTTACATTAATAATAAAACACTAGATTTTCTTCTATGAGATACTTGGTTCTTTTTCCCTTCTCTTCTTCCCGTGTATTATCTAGAATTCCACTGCGAACTTCTCTGACCTTTTTCCCTTATTTTCTTCCTGTGTATTATGGGACTATAAAATATGGACATGATATTGTATAGAACATGTACAAATTCCACATTCCATACCTAGCGACATTTTGGATTGCGGGTTCTCGATCGGGCGGGCAGGCTCAAAATTGGGCCTCCATTGTTTTGTTCCCTACAAATAGCACCTTGAGTTCCACGATATACAAATTGACAAGAACACCTGTGGACTGGCTAACTCAACATTACACTGTTATTGTTCTGTATCCTCCAAACAACGCTCCCAGTTCTGCGATATAGAAATTGACAGACAGAGTGCAGGACTGGTTGGGTGGAGATTTCCATTGTTTACGGATGCTAATCCCTATGAAGTATCTAACAGTATCTAAAAAAATATTTTAGTTTTTATTTTTTCCCTGTATAACCGTATCTAAAAAATTATTTTGAATACTAAAATAGCTCTTAGTAGTGACAATTGGACATAGATTTATGAATCGGTTGGGATTGCATTCTCGACAATATACAAATTGACTATTGGATTCCGACATCGTCCGCTCTTCCATGTTACAAATTATGCATTCCAATGTTCGAAATGATACAATTAGAAGGTCTTGACCTCGCCTCCTTTGCAGACAATTTCTCAGCCTGTTTTAGATCCTCCTCTTTCCTGGTTCACTAAATATGCAGCTCCAGTGTTGGAAGGTTGACATATGTTTATCTCCATCTATATAATTAGACAACAAATACGACCGACCACTGTTTCTTTCGATGCTTTAGATGTTTTCCCGTTATATACATATTCCACTCTAAATTTTTGTGATCTAGAATTCCATTGCTAACTACTCCGTTCTTTTTCCATTTTTTTTCTTCTTGTGTATTATGGGACTATAAAGAATGCACATGATATATTATATATCATGTACTAATTCCCATGATATTTTATAGAGCGTGTACAAATTTCGCATTCGATATCTAATGACATTTTGGATCGCGGGTTCTCGGGCAGGTGGGCTCAAAATTGGAACTCCATTGTTCTGTGGCCTACAAATAGCACCCACAGCTCCATGATATACAAATTGACAAGAGAACCCACTGAGTGGCTGACTCAACATTGCCCTTCCATTGTTTTGTGTCCTCCAAACAACACTCACAGTTTCGCGATATACAAATTGACACACGGAATGAAGGACTGGCGGGGTGGAGATTGTCATTGTTTACGGATGCTAGTCCCTCTGAACTATTTAAAAATATCTAAGAAATTATTTTGAATATTAAATTAGCTCTTAGTATTGACAACTAGACACATAGGTACAAAACAATTGGGATTTCACTCTCCGCAATATACAAATTGACTATCGGATTCCGACATCATCCACTCTTCTGTGTTACAAATTATGCAATCAAATGTTCGGAGAAATACAATCAGAAGGTCTGGACTTCGCCTCCTTTGCAGAAACCTTCTCAACCTATTTTGGATTCTCCTGTTGCTGGGTTCATGAAATCTACAATTCTAGCGTGGTCACTCTTCCATTGCTCACAAATGTTTGAAAGTATCTCTCGGTGCCTTCCATCCCCTCTAACTTCGTATGCTTCCTGCTGTCCTCCCATATCCTCTTCATTGTTATGTTTATTGCACTCTAAAAGTTCTGAGACATACAATTTGACCCTCGCGCGCTCACCCTCAATGCTTGTACGTTGCAACCCTATTTTGTAGATTTCTTTTTTCCCCTACCCATGACCTCCATACTTTCTTACTATGTGATTAGAAACCTTTCATGCTAACAGCTGACCATGCAGGAACCCTCAACATTGCCATTAATGGACAAAAACCTCGAGGATATCTCCCATTATTATGCATTAAACAAAGATGTGCGGAGAGTTATTTTGTCCCTTCCGATTATTCATCTCCAACATGCGTCCTCGTCTTGGGCCACTCAAGAAATCTACAATGCTTAATCGCTCATTGCAATATCCAACGTGTTGGATTTTCTATGTATGCAATTAGTATTGTTGAATGTTAACAATGCATCATGCAATAGCCATCCAAATTGTCCTTAATCAATGAAAGTCTCGAGGACATATCCCATTCACATGTTTTCAACCAAAATTTCATTCATCAGCTGGAAAAAATAAATGTTCTTGTAGACTTATGGTACTAGGTCGACAACAGTTTTGTGGAGATATAGTAAATGTGTTTGCACAAGAGGACCATATCTTTCAGTGGTCTAGGGCATACTTTTACTATTCATTCTGTTATGCCCAAAACGAAGTGATTTGGACCTTTGGAATCGCTCGTGCAGGCTGCGTTCCTGAGGTTTTTGACTCTAAGGAGGTGGTCTCTTGGTGCACCGAAAAATATATTCCAGGCCAAATAATTATTCCACTACGTGACCATTCTCCTGTTTCTTTGTCACCTCGGCTCTTTTGCGAGATGTTAAAATTGTCCAACCCAACATTGATGTTCAAAGGACAAGACTGCAAACAATTTCTAGAAAAAAATCATAACGGGTTGGACGTATTAGAGAACTTCCTCGAAGACCTGAGAACAGTTCATGAAGATGTCACAAGGTTGCAGGTAAGTTCCTTCAGAAATCCATTCTGGGAAATTTCTTGGCTGGTTACAAGAATAATGGGACAAGCATCCACAACAATCATTTCCCATATAATTATTTATATTTTGTATTTCACAGTCAAGGAAAAATACATTTTTTATTGGGGGAATCTAATTTTAATTGAGCCTTGCTCCCAATTGTCATGATTCAAAGAATTGAGTCAATTTTATGTGTCATTCTACTTGATTTTCACAATTTTGTATTGTTGTTTGTTTCCAAAACTTTCTCTTTCGAATAAAATAAACTGTGGATTCGACCCAGTAACATTCTGGCATGAGGCACTATAGAGACACAAGAACTCCCATTATTTTTATGAATTTTTTAATGGCTTTGTCTCATTTTTCAAAGATTTACTGTTAGGAAAGGATGCTTTGCGGATGTCTAGCCAAACAACCAAGTTTTTTAACAGGAAGGGCACACTTGACCAAGAGAAAAATCACAATGTTCTCATGGTCTTTGGCTCTAAGGAAAATCTTACCTTCCTTCCATGCCACATCACGAACAAGATGTTTGTTGCAGAAATAACAAGGCAATACAACCACTGGTTGCATTTTTTCCATGACAAGAAAAAAAAGCAGTTCATTCCTCTGCCCTGGAAAGTCAGAGACTTCGTGTGTAGAAACCTCAATAAGATTGATGAGTTTTCTTCCCATTTCAAGAAATTGAACCTAACGTACGCTGAAAGGCTAAAAGGGTTCGGCCCTAATGGCATTTTTCAAGAACATTTACTGGGTGTTGGCTTTAACACCTCTTTTATCCATACACACCTGACCCAAGACAAGAATAGTGTCGAAAACAATCCTACCTCTGTCGATTGCGATTCAGAGATATTGCAAAGTGCCACTAAATTGTACAGACAACATGGAAAAGTATCCAGTGAGAAGAGTAGCCAGCCCCCCACCAATAATCCTGAGAGAAAGACATCATGGAGCATTACTTCGACGGTCCACCCTAGTAAGAAAGAAACCCAGAAATCTTCGAACATAGGAGGAGATAAGAACCCTCCTCGCATAAATATTGATAGTTCTCACAAAATTCCACTAGCGAAGAAGAGAAAAAACAATACAGGGTAGGCGGAGGAACCCCAAATTGAAAGTGGAAAAATACAACTTGAAATTGAAGCTGAGCACATGCAGAAAATTGGGTAGTCCACGGTGGAAATATCGGACACCGACATTTTTGACATAGATGAATCCTTCGTAATCTAGAGCACTATTTATGAAATCCAATCTAAAATTCTGGTCATTGAAAAGAAAGATGTAACAAACAGGAAAGGCAAATCTCGCGCAGAGATTAAATTTAGCGAAATTCCATCGTCCCAAATCTAACAATTTCACTAGGGAACCGGTGACATTCTTCTTGATTCCCTTCAAGGAATTGAGACAGAAAATGCCAATATGAAACAATGCCTTAATGAATTTGAGCAAGCTTTCCTTGCAACTCCAAAATTTGCCAGTCCTTTGGCAAAAATCATGCCTGCTACCACTACAGTGAAGATGAAAGTATCCTCTACTCTCCTTGCATGCTCTAGAGCCCGTGTAGAGAATAACATCAACAAAAGAATGAAGGTAGTTACTGAAGCCTGGGAAACATCGCAAAATTTAGTTTCCTTCGGAAAGAAGGCCAATGGTTTGTTGGAACAATTGGAGACAAATTTAAAAAATGAACAACTTTTCTGTGATCAAGTACTGGCACCATTTGCCAAATATGCCGACAACACATCGGAATTGAAAATAAGATAGGAGAAACTCCCCTCACCAAAGCACACCAAAAAAGTAAAACCATGCTGGCAAAATAAAGTTGACAACCTGCAGCTCATTGTCAAGTCATGTAAACAAGTCATATAAAAAAAGGAAGATTTATTCACAAGCCTATTCTAGCTAGACATAGCCGAAACTACCAACGAGGTTTAAGATCTTAACTTAATTCTCAAATCCTTGTCAGTCACCAAAGAATAGTTCAAGGAATAAGTTGATATTTTAAATGGGTTGTCTATCGAAAAGTTTTACAGCATACTTGAACATCGTCTAGATGAGCATGAGTGTTGGGTACTAGACTATGCCTCACACAATGAAGAAATTGAACAGAATCTGCATAGTATTTCAATGGATCTAAGGAAATTAGAAAACAACCTTTATGACATAGAAATCCGGGATGAAACCAACATAGCCCCCATGAAAAGATACATCAAAGAATGGTTCCAATAGAGAATGGACGTCCTTGTCTAGGAAGGGAAAGAACCGATCAAAAGGACTACAATGCCCATCGACGACAGCAACAAAAATGCATCGGCTTCATAGTAAGTTTATACGGCAATCTTGTTTTGTTTATCAATCCAGTTTAAGTCTATGTTGTCATCTTCTCTTCTTGATCAATCCACTTATGTCCTCTTTCAATAGAAAACTGTAACCAAACACTCCTAACTTCCACTTTCTTCTTTTCAGGTCTTCCTCTCTACCATCACACACTTCTTTCAATGTTCCTAATTCTTGTAATTTTTTTTTTTTATGGTCTGTGGGAGCCCCAATCCCAGTCTATAGGACAAACACATTTAAATTTCCATAAACATGTAACAAACATTATTAATTTTTGATAAATTCCAAAGAAAATTGATTCAACAATGCCCTTATTGTATACTAAATTTTGGATTTCCAAGAACCTTTCTTGTTTATTCCAAATAAAACTAATTCATATATGCTACATTTCTTGTCTCCTATTGTATGCTAATTTTTTGGTCTTCAATGACATTGATGTTTTAAATGTTGATGTAATTTCCAGAGATATGTAACCAACACTATTTATTTTGTAATAAGTTTGTATTGTATAGTTCGCAAAGTCGCTTCTCAATTTGTATATCACGGAACTCTCAATGATGTTTGTAGGGCATGGAACAACAGACACCCATTTTTGAAACCACCAGCCCGAGAACACGCGATTCAAAAACTGGTGAAGTATGGAATGACGCCTCCCTACATGCTCTATAAAACGTGTACAAAGAAAACTAATTCGACAATGCTATATCTTTTTTGTCCAAGAAAAGCCTTAGTTTTAAAGCAAGCTAATTCAGGAAAACGTTATTACTATTCTATTGTATAACATACATTATTTTTTTGTAAATTTCTATAGTCTGCAACTCCGCCTACCATTTTGTATATCGTGGAACTATCAATGCTATTTGTAAGCCACAAAACATCAGAGACTCAATTTTGAACCCGCCAAATTTCCAGAAACATGTAACAGACATTATTAATTTTTGATAAATTACAAAAAAAACTGATTGGACAATGCCTGTAATCCAAAAAATGGTGAAGTATGGAATGACCGCTCCCTGCATGCTCTATAAAATGTGTGCAAACAAAACTAATTCGACAATGCTATATCTTTCTACCCAAGAAAAGACTTAGTTTTAAATTCAACTAAACTATGCCTATCATTTTGTATATCGCGGAACTATCGGTGCTATTTGTAGGCCACGGAACATCAGAGGCCCAATTTTGAACCCGCCAACTCGAGAACCCATGATCCAAAAACTGGCTAAGCATGCAATGAGGGCTCCCTGCATCCTCTATAAAATCTCTTCCCCATACTTTATAAAAGTAGAAATTTCGTATGAATAAAACTAAATAT
>JASDQU010502933.1:74724-85146 GCA_032191745.1 Picea mariana | reverse complement strand
ATCTCAAAGTAAATTTTGTATCTCTGTCAAATATGATCTTCTTAGGCATGTTGTGTAACCTAAATCTTTCTTTCATGAAGATACTAGAAATATCTATTGTCTTGCAAGTTGACTTGATGGGAACAAAGTGAGAAACATTGCTTGATTTTTCCACCACTACCATGACGACATCATTGTTCATGGACGATTTTGGTAATCCGGTGATGAAATCCATGGAGATGGTTCCCTGTTTCCATTCTAGAATTGGTGGGGGCTACAATAACCCTATTGGATTCCAATGTTCTGCCTTAACCTACTGACATTATAGACATTTAAAAAATTAATCAACTATGTCCTTCTTTAGTCCTGGTCAATAAAACAATTTCCTAGTGGTTGTGATCATCTTCTGATAACCAGGGTGACCAATATATGGTCTTTTGTGTAGTTCATTCATCATGAACCTCTTCAAGTCATCACAACTAGAGATATACAACCTACCTTTGTAATTTGGCGGGCTATCATTCAATATTTGATAACCTTCGTACTTCAACCCCGTGGGATCTTGTTCTAGGTACGATTTTACAGTCTTGAAAAATGCATCTATTTCTTGTGCATTCTTGAATCTATCCCTGACATTCGTTTCACAGGTGCTTACAGCTGCCAGGTGAATCACTTTCACACTCCTTCTAAGGGAATCAACCACACTATTTTCTTTTCCTTTGATATGTTTGATTTCAAAATCAAAATCACTAAGGAGAGCCATCCATCTAGCTTGTCTAGCATTAAGTTTTGGTTGATCAAACAGGTACCTCAACCCACAATGGTATGTCATAAGCACAAATATTCTATCCAAGAGGTAATGCCTCCACATTTTTAAAGCATGCACTATGGCAGCCAATTCTAGATCATGGGTCACATAATTGATTTCATGCTCATTCAATTTTCCAGATTCATAGAAAATTACATTCTCTTCCTGCAAATTACATTCTCTCCGTACACACAAGGAAGTCCTTGTTTGGGTCTACAATCTTCAGCACATGTGCATTGGTTAGAAGGTATTTCATCTCTTGGAATCTCTCTTCACATTCTAATGTCCAAATGAATTTAACTCCCTTTTTCTGAAGGGGAGTGATTGGACAACCAATCTTGGAAAATCCTTTTACGAATCTCCTATAGCATCACTAGGCCCATAAAGGATCTGATAATAGATACATCCTTTGGGGTGGGCCAATTCATAATGGGTTTGATATTTTTAGGATCAACTGCCACCCCTTATTTAAAAATAACATGGCCCAAGTAATGGACTTGTTTCTGAAAAAAGTCACACTTACTAAACTTAGCATAGAGCTAATGTTATGTTAGTACTTGAAGAAATAACTTGAGATGTTCTTCATGATCTTCCCCATTCTTAGAATAGATTAGGATGTAATCAATGAAAACCAATACAAATCTTTATAAGAATTTACTGAGTACACCATTCATTAAGCACATAAAAGTGGTTGGTGCATTGGTCAGCCCGAATGGCATGACCACAAATTCATAGTGACTATATCTTGTCCTACAGAATGTTTGGTGGATTTCTTCATCCTTAATTCGGACCTGATGGTATCCAAACCTCAAGTCAATGTTGGAGAAAATGGTAGCACCCCTTAATTGGTCAAATAAGTCATTGATTCTTGGAAAGGGATACTTGTTCTTTATGGTTGTCTTATTGAGTTTCCTATAGTTTATGCACAACCTAAGTGTGCCATTCTTTTTTTTCACAAACAAGGCTAGTGCTCCCCATGGAGACACACTAGGTCAAATGTAGCCTTTGTCCAACATTTCCTTTAGCTATAGTTTGAGATCAACTATCTCTGGTGTACTCATTATATAGGGTGTTGTAGACACTGGCACCACTCCTGGTGCAAGATCCATTGAAAAGAAAATGTCTCTTCTTGGAGGTAGACCTGGTACCTATTCTGGGAACACATATTTGTACTATCTCAATATGGGATGGTCCTCTAGGCTTGGTTTGTCATCCTCAATAGAGTCCAACACTTGTATTGCATACAAAGGACACCATTTTCTGCAATACTTCTTCACTTGAAGTGTTGATATTTGTCCCACTAAGACATACTTTTGAATTCCTTGTAGGGTTAACTTTCTCCCTTCTTCATTTTCACACACCAAAGTTTTGTTGTAACAGTCCAACTTGGTTTTATGGGCAGCCAACCAGTCCATCCCAATCAGTAGGTCATAAGATACTAAAGGAAGTATGTTTAGGTTTTCTTGGGTGGGAAATCCACTCATAACGAATTGGCATGTTGGTATGACCTCTTTTACTTTTCTTTTGGTTCCAGTGGCTAGTTGTACCAGCCATGATTTAACATGCTTAAATTGTTGCAATTTACATTTATCAACAATTTGAGGGGAAACATAACTCAAATTAGAACCAGGGTCAATTAAAATAACTAGATGGTTGGAAATCATACCTTCCATCTCCACCACCGAAGCTTGGTGGTCAACTTGTTTATTATCCATGGCTGCATAAATCTGTGGCATGATCCTAGCCACATGATTCACTATGGTAGCCTCTTAGATGTTGTAGACCCTCCTATTGTTCCTTTGTCTATATGGATATTCTCTCAATGGACGTTCTTCTCCACAACCCCAACATTTCAAGGGTTCTCTCTTTTTGTTACCAGTCTTACCTGGGTCTGCTCCAAAGGGTTTATTTCCACTCTAAGAATGGAAATTTGGTTGGTATACAATTTTAGTATGAAGCCTTATCTTAGAACCTTTCCTATAGCTCTTGAATCTTGAGGGTTTAAACCCCTTTTTCTTGAATCTTGAACTACTCTTATTCTTCTCATCCTCGTGGGGTTATGTCTTGTTCTTGAACTGCTCATAGAAATACGTTGCCTTCTAGATAGTCTCTTCTAAGGTCTTTGGCTCATCAAATTCAACCTTGTCCCAGAAGGACTAAGGTATCCCACTAACAAATCGTTGCATTTTTACCTTTTCATCCTTTATGTAGGGTACATACCTTATCATCTCAAGGAATTTATTGATATGTTCCTCTATTTTGAGTTGTCCCAACTTGAGTTCATAGAAAGCCTTGGTCTTCCCATCAAATTATTTCTCTGACATATACTTCTTTTTGAAGTATTTCTCAAATTGTTTCCATGACAAGTCCTTCTCATGGATTCCTTTCACATTCCTAAGATCCTCCCACCAAATGGAGGCCTTTACAATGAGGTTAAAAATGGCTATTCGAACCTTCAAATTTTCAGATTAGTAAAGGAATCTGAAGTGTTTCTTCAAGCCAAGAAGCCAAACTTCTTCTTCTTCCCCCTTATTAATTTCTCCATAGAAAGTGGGTGGTTTGGATTTCTTGAACTCTTTAGGGTCATGAATCTTGGAATGTTTCCTCTTCTTCTTTTTTCTCTGGGAATATGAAATAGTTTTGCTACTAGAAGATTCCTTGGAGTTGTCAGTTTCCTCACCAGAGGATTCTTCCAATGGGTGTCTCTTGGCTCCATGTTGGGAATTCTTTGAGGTTCTCCTCCTCGTGTGGCCACTTTTAGGGCCATTCTTTTGTATCTCAGGTGGACTCTGGGTTTTCTTCTTATGATTTTTGTCCACATGACTGGTCACTGGTCCATGTTGTAGCTGCCTTTGTGTATCCGATAAGCTTTGCACCAGGACTGCATTAATTTTAGTTTTTTTTTCCTGCTCTTTTATCAACATTTCATTGTCATCCTTACAACTTTGTAATTCTTCCATAAGGATTCTTATAGTTTCAGCTAGATCCGGAGGGGTTTCCATCGCCCTCCTCTCATCAGAATTTTCCTCTATATTGTGGGATATTTCCCCCAATTCATGGTGTATCACCATCCTTTATGTTGTAGTTTTATTGTGCTCTACTGACTGCTTGGGTGATGATAAAACATTTTCTATTAATTAATGGTCTTCTAGTTTATGAACATCACATAGTTCATATTTTCCAAACACACAACAGTAGAAAGTTTCATTCCTTTCTTCAGAAGAGGTTTAACTAAGACTTTTAGGAAAGGGGTAAGATATGGTGTCGCCCGTAAAATTTATTTAAATAAGGTTTTTAAGAGACTCTTTCATGAGCCCAAGTAGGCCACGTGTTATAACCATGCTATGATACCAATTTGTAACACACCCAGTCCTTAAATAACCTTTAAAGGGGTGGTGCATCAAAATGTTTCTTACTCAAATCATCTTGAATCATTTCTTGGATATGATCCATCCTCTTCCACTCATGCACAACTTTCTAACGAGTGTTACCAGACTGTAATCCAACCTATGGTTTACCATTTATGGCTTCCCGAGGTCCTTCAAGAGTTCGTTAGTTGAGGACCACATGGTTCCCACATGGATCTATCACGTTCGTAACATTTCTAGGTTCCTACCTCTCGCAAGGATGGTCCATACACTATCCAAACCAACAGTGTGACTTAACACTCATCTAACACACAACAAGAATAGAATTCGTCGTTCGACACTTCGGCACTGGAAGTCCCTTTTATTTTCTGCACGAATTTCCTCCAGAGTCCTAACTTCCTGAAGGATTCCTAAATATCACCACGTGGCTCCAACCTTTGTGCATTTTGATTCACTCTCCACACTGCATCCCAAACCTCTGGAGTCCAAAAGTCCCAAACTCTTGAAGGGTCCACTCTCACATGGGGTGACGTACTAGATGCGACAATAGATACAGGTGGGTCTCAAATACTCCTTCCACCACATGGACGAAATAGGTAATTTCCAGAGATGACACATGACAAGGAAGAGAGGACATGTGGCCCTTATAGTGGGTGACGCATGTCATGTATTAATGGGCACATAGGGTCGGTGAATCATCTGGATCTAGGTGACTTGTGGCACGTTAAACATGGGTCCATGTCACCCTAAGTGACATCAACACACCACATCATCTCGGATTGATCACCTTCCAAGTCCTTTGATCTTACAGTCATGGTGTGCCCACGTAACCCTTGGATCAACGATCTCCATTACTTTGTGAGTTTGAAGTTCAGGGGATTCGTGTTGTGACTACCTCCTTTCTCTCAGAATGGTCAACGTCGGGCTGACCATGGTCTAGCTCTGATGGTCATGGAATATTCGAAAGGATCCCTAGATCTACATTTCTCGTTGTTTCACAACTCCGACCTTTAGGGGTTTCGACTTTATGGCAACTCCATTATCTGGAAGTAGGACTTCATTGAAGTAACGAACATGGGTCCCTCCTCTTGATGATCAGACAATTAAGAGGGGTTATTATCGAACTCCCTAGATCCACGACTCTCATCACTTCATGACTTCAGTGTTTGGGAAGTTTGATACTACATCATCCCCATTCTCATGGAGAGGGACTTTTGCAAAGTTACCTCGACGTGGATCCAACGACCAAGGGGGATCCTGAATACTCTCATATTGGTGGTTGGCATTACTTTGCGATGGCTGAATGGATCAAGGTTTAATGGTGGGGAAATTCTATCTGTCCCAGATAAGGAAACCACCAGGCAATATTCAAGCTTGTGGGTAGCTGCAACCATCAATTGCCTTCAGCCAATTTATAAATGGTAGGGTCAAAACGCTTCGGAGATCTAAATTCCAGGAGTTCAGAAGCCATAAGGCTTAACTCCTTTCAATCCCAGTGTATGATTCCCAGACCTTGGTCACATGGGTCCTCTGGAAACTCTTGCGGGCTATGCGCTAATCCCTCTAGTCGTAAATGGGTTAAGGACATGGGAATGAGCCCTCGGTCATATTGTGAAGAGTTTGAAGGAAACACCCTTCCTCCACAGGGTCTGAACTTGAAATTCCCGTGAAGGTAGATACTAGAGGTTGACATGACTTAAAAATCCTAGTAAGTCTTTCCCCGACACTATTGCAGACCTACATATTACAACTCTCTAATGGCTTGGCTGAGTCAAGCATACGACCATGAAAAATAATGGGTTCACGGAGAGATAATACATATTTATAACTTAATCATTCAACACAAAACTCAATCATATACATACAAAGATATTCAATCACCATTTCCATTTCAATACACAGAGTAGGAAGATACTTATCAGAAAACCAGAGTTCATAAAGTGATTGATGAAAGGGGTGCATGTTTCCACCCAACCATAGGCACAACCACTCCTAACAGATTTACCGTTGGCCACCCCCAATCTAGACCATTATTCTCTAAAAGAGACTCTTTCTTCTTTCTTAGTGACAGTCAGGGACAGAGGTTACTCTCCTCCTCCCATGGGATCCTGGCAGAGAGTTTTCTCTGTATCAAGCAAGGAGGTCTTCTCGAGTACTTCCAGAGTCACTCATCAACCTCGTTTATCAGCTTGTAATGATTACCTTGCCAACAACTTCTTATGCACAGACCGATCTTAATTCCCCATTCTTTCTCGAACCAGAGAGATTCATGCGCTCTTTTTCTCTTCTCAATATTTGTCTTTCAAATCTTCTCTCTTCATAAATCTTCTTGCTCTCCTGCGCTACTTTTTTCCTCTACCCACGAATTACCTCTTTTCTTTCTTTCCTCAGTAAGGTTGTGTGGGTCAGAATCCTCAACCCATGTTCAAGTATGGAAGTCTTACAAATGGGTAATCTGCCTCATCTCCTCATTAACTCTTGAGGAGGACTCTTCCAACTACCACTCTGACTGGTAATTCATTTCTAGGTTAGAGAACTATTTTGGGTCTGAGCCATTAATTCCAGTAAGGTACTGGTTTGGTGGGGGGTCATCTCAACCATTTTTTGTTCCCCTCACCATCTCTCTCATAACATCCATGGTCTATCTTGGAAAACCCCCCTTTCAGCAGTTATGCAACTCTTATACATTTTCTATTAATAATAGAAAATACATACATTGACCTTTTATACAAAGGTTCATCAAATAAAAAATTCACACATATCTAGTCTGCCATAGTCTCTTGGCCAGTTATAGTTATATTTTCAAACTGGGGGAAACATGGGTATTACAACAGGATTTAAACATGAGGTTCCATGAGGGAGAGTCGAGGAGAAAACCCCTCTGAACCTTGAATAAACAAAGTGGAGAGATCATATTTTGGGGGTTTTGTTGGTGCCCTTACCTCCTTGAGAGGAAGCATTCTCAAAACTTTGGTATTTTTTACCCTTCCCATACGTTTGACCCTAGCTGTCGAATGTACCCTGATGCTAACTGTGAGTTGGTATTCTTAGTATTTTTTCCTAGGAATCTTAGAGGTGACTATGGGGGGTTTAACGTGGTACTTGGGAAGATGTCGTATCACACTTCTTAGTACCTCTGGAGGGTTCCCTGAAAAGCATCAATACTTTCACCAGGAAGGGATGGTTAGTGGAGGTCAGGGTAACATCTTCTCATTCCTTTTTTCACTAGTTCACGATACTTAATCAACACATTCCTTCATCCATAACGTCCCTACCTAGATTCATTATTATTGCATCTTGTGGACCTAATCCACCTGAGTTGGAGTATTGGTGAAGTTGTTTGTGATTATTGTTTCCTTTAGGATTTTTCTAGTGGTGTTATTTTCATACATAAATGACTTAGGTAACTATGTTGGTGGTCACCTTGAGCTTATAACTTAAAGTGGTTGATAAACCACCTCATCGATCTAGGAGAATTCAAGGTCTTCCACTTCTCCAAGTTAATTCTCCACCGCCCCCTTTGAGGTGTCAAATCGATAAAACCATAATTTTTGTATCGGATGGTACCATCGAAATTGTAGATACGGAACCCAAAATAAACTGAATACTTATGTGCTAGAGGTTATATGCATATCATATCTCGAAGCCAAAGGTTAAGTTCATCTGTTTAATCCTCCGTTGAATGGATTCCATGATCTGGTTGTCTTGCAAATTTTGGCTTTTGGGTYGGAMTTCATTAACAGTCACCCTCTTCGGTGGGCCAYCATGGATGACACTTTAKAAGTGTCTAGCTCARGGRATCGTGCAACCCCCATGTTGGAAATAGTGTTGGGAGGAATCCTACCTACCTTCATATCAAACCAAACAACTAGTGTGGTTCAATCCATGGTACCAACATCGATCATTATCTCTTGGTCGTTGATAGTTGGGTCCACTCAACGTTTGAGTGTAGCCTCTTCATCACCGTTTATATATAATTATTTCTCATTTGGGATGCCATCAATTTCCATGAAGAACATGTCGGCTGGTTTACAACCATTTCCCCAAAGTATTAATGTTGATATAGGGAGTTCTTCAACTCCCCTCCAATCCTTTCCTTGGGGTGAAGGAAACATCCCTCTGTCATTCCCATTACTTAGAAGTGGGTCTTCGTGTCTTTCGACCCTAATCTCTTTGTGGGATGGGGTGGTCAAATAGGTGGTGGATTCCAGTCTATCAACATGTAAACTTTGTCTAACATGTTCATGTTTTTTGGTGGGTTCAAGAGAAATCCCTTTCTCTCGTCTAGAAGATCAGCAAGAAGCAACCCCTTCCAAGCCCAATGAAATCCCGTGTAAGGATCTTGTTCTTCACAAGTGATGTCATCATGGGGAAAACCCTTTCTTGGATATAACTATCCATTATAAGGGATATCATCATGGGGAAACCATACTCTATCCTACGGGAACCAAATGGGTGGAGGATTTCCTCCATATAAACAAGGTCCCAAAGGTTTTATCCCAAACCCTATGGCATTTTCAAGATCTTCCTGGAAACTTGGTGCTAGTACCAACCTTGGTTATTGTTTTTCAGCAGGAACTCAACCTAAAAGCTCCAACTCAGCTAGTTGGAATTATGGTCCCCCATTGAGGTTACCTTTTCTAGAAATATTAAACTTTCCATACATGTCAAATCTTATGAATGATTCGGTTTTCCATGATCTGAACTAGCCTCTGTTCTCCACAAAATTGCCTTCAAACATTCCAAAATTTGAAGGTAAGTTTGGTGAGGATCTAGTCGACTATGTGACAATGTTTCATCTTTGGTGTTCATTGAATTATTTTAAAAATGATTCCATCTAGATCTGTCTCTTCCAACACACTCTTATGGGAGATGCAATGAAATGGTACATCAAACTTGACGGTGGAGCATTTAACACTTTTAATTATTTGGATTTGGTTTTCCTCAATAACTTTCAACTTCCTATCTGGTATGATGCGAGAACTGACCTCCTATATATGCTAAAACATGACAAGGCCACTCATATATCAGATCAAATCCAAGAGTGGTGGAGGTGAAATATTTCTATCAAAGCCAAAGTCACTCCCGAGTTCTTGTTGGAATGGTTCCTCAATTCCTTATTTCCATACATCTCTAAAGATGTATTTATGTCAATAGTATCCTCAGAGGAAGATGTGATATTTAGGGCCCAATAGTCAGATCTTGTCTACTCACATATGTGATCCTTTACAAAATTATACCAGATGCACTGTGACCCAGTTTCGATCATTCGAAAATGAAATTTGAACCTCATTCCGATGAAATTGTTGGGTCCATAGAAAAAAATACCACGGATCTGGTTGTGAACCATATGAAACATATTCCCATTCATCTGTTTACACCTGGTCAATCCATGGCTTCAAATGTTTCCATCGTCCAGTCATAGAATGTTCACGCTATAAAATTGATGACCCTGAAAGGTACCCAACAACCTGGAGGAAAGAATAAGAAGGGAAAGGATAAGAAAGGTGGTGGAAATAATAATAAAAATCCTAAATTTTATGCGAATGTTGGAGGGGACAAAAATGAGAAGAGAAAGGTGAAATTCCCTTGCAAGCTTTGTAGTGAAGATTAGCTTACTCATCAGTGCCAAAATTTGGAAGAGGCTCAACACTTGTTAGTGCAACAACAATCGACTTTGTTGAAGAATCCATTCCCACATTGACATAATTTGCAGGCAGACTCTTTTGGTGGAAATCCACAAAGAGGCACCCAAACTGCACCTCATCAGATGGACCAATGCCATTCATCAATATGGTCAACCATAAGAAAGTGGAGGAAGTTGATTTTTCAACCCAAACTTAAAATTACGACAATCCCGAGTCAACATCTAAGGGGAAAGAAACTTTGGATCCTCAAAATTATATCCATATAGAGAATCATGAGAATGAAATAACACCACACATACCAAAAGGTGTCTATAAGAATGCATATCACAACCCCATTTCTTGAGCTACACCCAACTATTCCATTGTTGAGGACTTGGATCAAATGACATGTGTGATGTCTACCTTATAAGTTCTACAAAGTTTTTTAAAACCTATTACTCGAGCACCTAGGTATCTTGGTATCTAGTGATTTCTTTACTGCAAATCAGATTAGCAACTCACAAAAAAAAATACACTACTGAAATATTCAACTTTAAACATGTAGTGGAAGAAAAAACTGGAAATCAAATCATGCACACATAAACACCAATATTTTTTGGTAGATACCCCTGGAAAAAAA
>JASDQU010502933.1:18718-48700 GCA_032191745.1 Picea mariana | reverse complement strand
CTTGTTTTGAGACTAAATTGTTGTTTAGCACAACCTATCACACTCAAACTAATGGACAGAAAGAGAGGGTAAAAAAAGTATTAGAGGACGTGTTAAGGATGCATGTAATGCATCAGCCTAAAAAGTGGGAAGACTACCTACCATTGGTAGGTTTTTCCTACAACAATGGCTATCAAGAGTCATTGAAGATGAGCCCTTTTGAATCCCTCTATGGTAGACAGTGCAAGATTCCAACCAGCTGGAATAATCTAGTAGATAGAATTACGATCGGGCCAGACATGCTGAAGAAATGCAATAGCAAGTAATTCAAATAAAGCAAAATATGAAAATAGCTCAGGAAAGACATAAAAGCTATGCAGACTGAAAAAGGACTCCTAGAGAGTTCAAAATAGGGGATCATGTGTATCTCAGAGTTAGACCTAAGAGAAACTCATTGAGAATGGGATCTTGTGCCAAGATGGCACCTCGATATTATGGACCCTTTGAAATTTTGGATATAGTGGGACCTGTAGCCTATAGGCTGGCACTTCCTCCCATAGTGAAGGCACATAATGTTTTCCATGTTTCACTATTAAAGAAATATGTACATGATTCTAATCATATTATTGACTGGTTTTTTATTGAGGTTGAACCAGAGGGAGAATTCCTGCCAGAACCTCCATTAGGGGGAATTTGGTTGAAAAATGGTCCTACCAACCCTAATACAAATTCCATGTCATCATGTATTAGCCAATCAAAATATTCTAAAATTTAAAAGAGGTGCATGTCTTAAACAATTTTTTGTTATATAATTTGGAGATAGTCACAACTTTTTAATAATATATTGTGTATACTCTAAACATAATCTCTACCCAGGCTGCCCAAAATTCAAAATTGTATTTCTTATCGAGCATGGAATTAATGTGCTACCCCATTATACAATAATTATAATAAATAAAGGAAATAGTGTATTGAATAAATATTAATGCATTTACACGCTTCACATTACCAACATTGATTATATCGAGTGTTTTTTTTTAATAATTAAAAGGGGTGTTTTTTTAAACCATCGATTGTGGTTTTAATACTTACCACCATATCCAACTCATTTCAATATAAAAATATATATAATGGCATATATAAACAAGTATATATAAAAAAATTCTTTGGCGCATTTTCATTTTTCAAGCTCATATTTTCACATAGTTGACAGCTCACAAATGCTCTACACATAGATAATTTTTATGTTACCACTTTGCTTGGACACCTTTGGGTTTTTAGAGAATTTTATCTTTTCCAATTCATAGACGAGCTCCCCCCGACCTTCTTCCTAATTTCTCTGGATTGAACCAAACCAATCATCTGCTAATCCTCTTAGGTTGGATGCTTTGGTCTTATGTTGTTGAGTCAACTCTATCAAATGAAATGGCTCTGAAGCTGGAATGATTCATATTCAGATTGTTTTCACTTTAGAGGAGGTTAGCTGGGACGGACGTAAAATACCTATATGCACTTGTTCAGAGCATAAGTCATCATAAAACCAATAAGTACAAGTCCCTTCCAAGCCAATGGAAAGGGAAAGGTAAGGATTTTAATTCATTCAACACTGATCTTCCTTCAACAAAAAAATTGAATAATAACTAGAGATACTGAAATTTATACCGACTACCAGGGTTTGCTATGAAAAATCAAAGTTCACGAACTCACGGTTTTTGTAGCTTGCTTTGAGGATAAAATTATTTTTTATTAGGAATCTTGGTTGTCAACTACCACTAAACATTTTTGTTTCCCATTTGATCTATATTTGTAGCTCACTCGGTTCAGGTCGAGTTGCTATAAACTATGGTGTATTTCTATTACAAATTTTTGTTATAATAACAAACAAATTGTGGGTAATTGGATTATGTGACAACAACCCTAAGGGGGGTTTACTGTTGGTTTCATACTACCACTGTTGGTACTAAACATTGATGGTTTGAATACTGTGTTGGGATACTCTTTACTTTTGATATGGATATTGTTTAATGTTGTCGCTGCTGGTTTAATATTATGGATATTAGATATTGTATAGTTTTTTATGATGTTATGGTACCTAAGCATTGGTTCTACCCTAGAATCGGTTCAATACATTTTCTTATTGTTTGTGGATGAAATTACTTGGCGGAAGACTGACCAAAGTTGCTTGTTTTTGGTGGACCTAACCCCATTTACAAAGCCCTAAAACCTTAGGGATATTACACATGTTTACTAGGGTGTCCATCCATAAATGTGGAAAACCATCCCTAGGTTTCATTGTAGTAATTAGTTTCAATTCCTGTGGATTAGGTGCACTAGTTTAGACAAACATATTTATTGAACTTACTTGAGTTTTTCCTATAACTGCACTAGTATTATAGGGCCTCCTTCAATACTCTTCCAAGAGTTTATGAGTTCGAACTCATAAATAGTTATCCTGAGATGCTTTTTGTACAGTAAAGTCATTAAAGTTATCAGGCTCTAATGCAATAGAAAGGAGCAAGATAATCATGGAGCATTCTTCCCTTCTAGGCGATTCTTTTTCATCATGTTAGCTCTTAGTGTGTTACATTTTTAAGACCTACAGTTGCATTTTCTCTCATCTTGGTCTCTTGAAATACTACATTCATGCATGCTTTATGGCCACTTGTACCATCGTTGGAAATAGGGAATGGTCTAGGTAGTGGAAAAGAAGTATCTTGAGGTAAAGGATTTGGTACAACTAGAACAAATGAGGAACTATATCCCATAAATTATGTAATGTTCACTCCATTTGGCTTCCAAGTTGCTCCTACAGGATAATCCCATTAGGCTTGGCACAACAAAACTCCTTTAAAGCTTTTTACCCCCTCAAAACTAATTGTTATCATTTCTCTTGTTGCTAAGATAAATAACTAGATTTGGCCAATGGATGTGCCTACTATCACAAACTCATCATTCCCACCAAATAGAAGTATGAAAAAAATGTCTTTTAGGAGAATCCCAAGGCTTTGTTGATCCCGTTGATGTAAAAAAACACCTAAGTCATCTCTAAATATTATAGATTGTGGTTTTATAACTTGTTTCCAGCCAATTTCAAGCCCTATCCTACCTTTTTAAAGCTCTATTCCATCTGCATCCTACCTATTGTTTTCTTATTCAAGCCCTATCATTACTTCCTCTCTAATCAATTTATGAAATTATTGTTCCTTGTTGTCCTTTCCAGTTATAAGGATGTTAGGATTTTTTGGGCAGTGTTTGTTGATTAAAAAGGTCTTGTGGCTCCTATTTTCGGCTTAGGTATTTCAGCCTAACCTTTATAAAATCCCCAAGAAGAAAACCTAAAAGATAGGGGGATTCATGGTCCTTGTTGTTGTGTTCACTGCAAAGAAAATGATGAATCACTCATTACTTCCAATTGTTCAGGAGGTGTAGGATACTACTTCATTTATAAGGAGATTTCATTTTCCTTCTATGATGGTTCTCAATGTGGAACAACCTTTGATGGTTGGACATATTTATACGTTAATGGATGTAAGGGGAAATGACTCTTGAGAAGTGTTTTGAATTTGTCGCTTAAAACTTTTTTGTTGAAGGTGGCTTGATAAGAATAAAACAATTTTTCAAGAGTTGATTTCAATGTTGAAATAAATTTAGCAAGAATGAATATCACGATACTACAGAGTAACAAACTATCCTTCTTGTTCAATTATGTTGTTTACATTGTTGTTCAGTGTAGCATTGATATACTCTTGTTTAATTTAGTTGTTGATGAGTTTATTTGATTCCCATAAAACAATCCCATAAAAGACAATATAGGAATTCCTTTTTAGTTAATTTGAAATGTTGTTGAATTGAATTTCTTGTTAAATTTTTCCTATGGATCCTTGGTATTTTTCTTGCAGTGAAATGGGCACTCGTAGATCTTCAAGAAAGATGGAAAATATTATAGTTGAGAATGAATAGGATGAAATGGGTAAGTGGATCACGTTACGGGTGTCCATTGGATCTTGGGTTACTTTGCAACCATCAAGGAATCGATTTTGGGCCAAAAAAAGAAGACTAGATGATTTAAAATGTCATTGGAAAGGTGTAGTAAGGGAATTTAAGCGGAGCCAACATGGTGAAAAGGTGGAGAAGGTGCTTATAGCTCATGTGTATGATTGCAAGGACATACTCAAAGAGTTAGTTGCCAAACAAGAAAATTTTCCTCAAATTGAACTAAATTCTAAGGGCTCATCATTTTGTAAGCATTGAAGTTTTTTTTCTTTTTTTTTTAATTTGGGATTTGAGTATTAAAATATGAATGCCCTAGCTTAGATGGATAATTAATGTGGTTTATATTTTTTATGTGTAGCTTTGTGCATTTCTGATTTTGAATAATGGCAGCCGATGGAGAGTATTACTAGTATTTTACGTGTTTTTCATTCGCAAATAGGAGAGATACTCTATGAGGGAAGTAATTCTATGTCATTGAGGGAAGAAGGGGTTTGGTTTTATAAGTATGATTAATTTATTCCAAGTAGTAAAAGGGTTGGACGAATTGAGGAAGCCAAGTTACCTACACTTCATGAAATTGGCTTACCAAATTCTAATCCAACATTAATTGATTGCATACGTTCAAAATTAGTTCTTGAAATTCAATCTAGTATGTGGGAGAAGGGTGGTGCATGTGATCATTTTGGTATGCACTTACCATTTTTGGTTTTTTTTTAAGTGTTCAAGGAAGAGGACTCTATTCGAATGACTAAGAAGACATATTCTTGCACAAACCCCTCTGACATGTTATTATCCAACTTATTTTACTCTAGATGGAATGCAAGATTAAATCTTGTGAATGGAGAGCAATTCAAATGTGTGTTGAGTGTAGAGACACTTCATTTTAGGTAATGTTTTACAATTTTGGGTTTTCCTTTTCTTTGACTTTAACAGTGTTTGACATCACTTTCTAACTATTTTTTCATTCTCTTTAACTTGTAGATATTCAATACCAAGACAAACTCTCTATGTTTCTTTTAAGTTTCATCAGTTTAGGCAGATAAGGGAGAACATGGATTAGATTCATGATGCTTATTTTTAATCAACCAAGTTTGAGGCCAACACCACAACCATACACTAAAATCTTATAGAATCTCTAGTATCTAGGGCTCCATATGAATGAAACAAAGTAATGCTTTGCTTCTTCTTTTTATCTTGCATCCTTTCTATCTCTGTGAACTGTAACTTGAGATGGAGAATCAGAAATGAAATTGCATGTTGATTGAACCTTATCTTGATTGTATGAGTCTCATTGTACTCTTCCTTGGAAATGCAGTGATCATTCCGCACTAAGTCACCAAGGTAGGTAATGAATTCTGAATGTATTTCAGGATGCTTGAAATATTGTTATGCCTTTATATTGCTTTCTTGAAATTCATTGCATTCTTGTTGTTCTTTTCGCCTACAGACTTGTGTCTAAAATTGTATCTGTAATGGTCAATGGAAATGATCATACTTATGATGATGAAAATATATTCTGTGATAGGTCTTTTTTTGTTGTCAAAATAGTCGAGTTCTTCATTTGGTTGAGATATTTGTAACTCTTTCCTTAGTAGAGATATGAAATATATACTTTGTTTTCTTTTCAGAGTAAAACTCCATTTCTTTTATGCCCTTCAGCTTAAATTTGCTATTGATGATCACCATTAAAGTATATCTTGGCTTATTCCATGAATTGTCAAAAAATCTTCCTAAAGGTATTCTTACTCAATCATTGCTCTTATCTTTATAGAATTTAAATGTGAACCATGGAATTATTCCTATGTTAATGGGTATCGCCTGTACTTGTTTTGGGATATTTACAATTTTCCTTGAACAAGAAACCTATACTGCCATAAATTTTCTTCCTTGAATATTTGAGATTGGATGATGCACACTGGGAGACAATGTTTTCTTGTAGATAGATCAAATTTTCAATCCATGAAGGTCTTCTTGAGCTTGATATCTTGTTCTTGAATGTAAACTTTATATCACTATATTTTGTTGAATCAAATGCACTTGTACTTGAAGGTCTATTTATTTATCTACTCGTTCTCACCCTTGGGAAGAAGATAGACTTCCAAATAATTATTATGCCCAAAATATTTATCTACTTGTTCTCTCGTTTAAATATTAGTTGGACACAATGTAAACCAAAAGAACTCCCCAGTCTGTTCGAAAGAAAAATGGTTAAAAATTAAATGTACTAGAACTCTCTTCAATTCGTTTTAACTCCCAGCATTAAGGAAATTGAGAATTTGGTTGCTATGTACCAACCATAGTGATTCACACTCTGTTTTGTTCACTTGTTATTGAATTGGCACCATAATTGTTTATCTATGGAATCGTGGATTACATTCCATAGTTACAACATCGATTGAAATTAACACTAAAAGGATGAATTGTTTGGTCTATTGATTCATATACTACAATCAATGTCTTTAGTGTATGCGTTGGATGTCATTTCCTAAATCCCCAAACATTGAATCAATTGGGCACTTAAAATTGTCATTTATTGAATAGATGGTGAGTTTAACCCCCTCCATTGAATAAGCAGATATGTATGCTCATATGCATGGAAGAAGCAAACAGTGTTAGAGTTTGTTTGACTGTTGAATTCTAGCACTAAATCAATTGAAGAGTATGGTTTGGTTCTAATCATAGCAATTTTCCCCATTGCCTACATTATTGGTTGGTTCCCATTATACCATTCTCTATCTGTTAATTCATTGCTAGTTATTGATATGTAAACCTTGATATTTAACCTTAGCCATTCACCTCTGTACAAAACATGGTGAACTTCCCTTGGTTCAAAAGATGGTGAGAGACCTACGCCAACCCCTCTGGATGTGTGTGTGCTAAAATGGCACTTACAACCATCATGTGTTCTATCAAATAGTTGTTTCATATGTCCTATAATTATGAATCTAGGAAGAAGTGAGAAGTTGTTTTAGATTAGTAGAACATATGTAAACGTATTAGTTGAAGTAAATGGAGTTTGGAATTAGTTCTCATAATGAAAATGCTATGTGGGAACCTTCAGTTAGCAGTGCAAACAGACCAGTAAAGTCTTCAACCAAAGCAAGAAACAAAGCTTTCATTCCAGGAAATAGCAAGTGAACCAAATTCAATCCCCAAATCTAAATAGAGTTTGCAGAGAAGCATTGTTTATTTCCGTAGAGTATCCATATTGATGAGATAGATGGGCCATAGGACTACCATTTATGGATCACATATTTCAATAGTAAATACTTGGAAAAGGATCGTGTCTTCGAAAATCCTAACTCAAGTGCTATTAATGCAACATAAATTAATACCGATGAAAACACTTTTTGATGTAGTGTTTGATGTATTTTGAATCTTGATGGATGATGTTCACTGATAGTCTTTGTTCTATTGTAGAGAATTTCAATTCAATATGGTCATTTGCTTCTTGTGCTAAAGAGTATTGGACTGCTTGCCCCAATGCACTGACCATGATAACTCACCGTTATCTCCACATTTGGCCACTAAGGCTACCAACCCATCATTTTGTATTGGAAAAAAGAGCATGGGATATTTTTAAACTATAAACCATCTACAACTGAAGATAAGACCACAATTTTATTTATAACATTTGAGTCATAGTGATAAAACTCATATAACCATTAGCCTAGTGGGTTAGCTCAACCAGATAAAACAGATTGTTTCAAGGGGGATTTCACTATGAGGTCTCCCTTTCTAGTCTCACTGAGGTTCAAGTCATAATAGGTATCGTTGGGTTATCAACTGCTATTGTGGTTGGGGGTTCAACCACCCTCCATCTGAATATTCAGTAGAAGAGGGAGGATCCCATGAGGTTTTCCTTGGAGAAAAAAAACTCACATAACCATTCATCCTACTTGGTATAATTACCAAAAGGCTATGGAGTCCCAACAAGTTACAGAAAAGTACACGGTTGTATAAAAGTCTAGAATCTTTTGGTACTATGTCACCCATAATACCCATAAATAATTTATATATGTAGGTGGACAAAACCTCTATGCCCAACCAAAAATGCTAAGAATAAGAAATAAACAATAAAAGTAGAATGTAGTAGTAAGATCTAAAAAAGCGTAATACTAGAGGAGGAATGTATAGTGGGATTAAAATCCCATTGGCTGCTCAAAAAAACTAAAAATAAAGGTTCAAGAGGGAGACGAAAAAAGTTGAACATGGATTGATAAAGTTTACCTGGATACTAGGTTATCATTCTCCTATAGTTGTGTGCATCCATCATACATAGTATATCCTTGATCGCACAATAGATCTGTCTTCTTAGTTTCTTGTGCACAACAGAGAGAAAGCATAGTGATGGTGCAACACTACTCTGCTTTGGGAAGTGTGTTGCAGTGATAGACAGTGAGAAAGTGAGGATGCATGTATGCACTAGTCTCATCCTTTTCCTAGATTTAGAAATGTTGTTTAGATTTATCATTCCAGTTAGCTAGAGTTTTCTTTATCAGTTGTAGCTTGAATTTACTTAGTACTATCTTTAAAGAAAGGTGTGGATCCATATGACATCTACGGCACGGCATGAGACCTTCTAATATGCACAGATCTATAGGAGGCACCAACAAGTTTGAATGTTGTTGTTTATCTCTAGTAGCAAGCACAATATCCCTGTCAATTATTTATATTTAAGGGAGTGTTAGGGTCCTATAAGATAGTCATCTGTTCTCCAGTCATATAATTGGGAATTTTTCTTATTAGGTTGAAGATGCTTTCATGATAAGGTGCTCAGGGGTAATGGTCCAGTGGTATATCCAATGCTTCAAACATATATCCAAGTACATCAAATGTTGTCACATGGTATGTTTTAATTATGATGCCTCCACATAAGTTTTCGAAAGGTTTTAGAGTGGCATAATCAGGGAATATAGTGTAACTTTTTACATTATCAAAAGTGTAAGAGGCAAAAGATTCTTAAAGTTGTAGTTTTTCACCAAGTATAATAGGGTAATATGGGTTATTTTTTAACTCATTTTCACTCTTAGATATCTCAATATCTCCTTTCCACCATCCTACAAACTCAAAGGAGAAGAATTTGTAAAAAAGAGGGTTTTGTTTCATTTGGGAGTAGTGTGACTCTTCTGAGTAAGGTTGGAAAAATTAGTTTTTTTAGGCCTTCCCATGGGTTATTTTTCTAGTTTGATGGCTCATTGGAAAGTAGACACATGGGGCTACTTGACCTAGTTTCCAGAATTCAAAATGGACTCCTAAAAGTTGGCCAAAAACAATCCTCAAATGGTGTGATGCTTCTGCTAAAAATGTTGTTTTATTACAGGATGGCGCAACCCATCTGTTTCCTGGTGCTACCCATCTGTGGTGGTCACTGCGCTTTTGTGTATTTGGAAAAATTTTAAATTTGGTCAAAACAAAAGTTGTAATGTGGCATGTAAAGGAGTTATATAATGTAACCATGGTAAATGAGGGTGGGTAAATGTGAGTTTCATGTAAATGTTGAAATCCGAGATAGGCAATCTACACCTAGAATAACTTGCTGATTTGATTTCTTTTGTGTCTGGTATATTTGTTCAAGTGTGAATTTAGGGGTTGCAACAATGGACAGGTTTGGTCTCCAAGAGCATCACATGTTGGAGGACGCTTCCAACTTGGTAAAGTGTAAATGAACATTGTAGAGTCTAATGCCCTTGTAATGTTGTAACAGAGTGTCAATCTATCTAATTCCCTTGTAATGTTTTAACAGAGTGTCAATCTATCTTGTAAAATTATTCTCAATAACAAGCTCACCAGTGCTCGCATGAGAAAGACTAATATTGTAATGAGCTATCTAATGAAGATCACAAAGTTGAGAGATAAACTCACTATCATTGGAGAAGATTTTGATGAGAGTGAGCTAGTTTAGATCACTTTGAATGGCTTTGGTCCATCGTGGCATTACTTTGTTCAATATATTTGTACTCAAAAGTTACCCACTTTTAAAAAACTATGGGATGATTTGTTAGTGATAAGGTAATATAATTTTATTGATGTTCAACAAATGGCTCCTAAAGAAAGTAGGATGCAGAAAGTAAAAAAAATTATTGATCTAAGCCAAGACAAGATACAAATACCTATACCGCTAACAAAAATCTGATCTAGGAGGCAAGAAGAAAGAAACCAAGATAGAGGATAGAAATAGCATGAACATAGAAAGGCCCACTATGGCTAGCTCCCTGAACATACGAAACCAAATGGAGGAAACTCTGGATAGAAACCTATCTGGAAGAGGAGTTGGAAGAGAATCTGGTCTGCATATTTTGTTGCTTCCTGGAAGAGGTTATTTGTCATCATAGCCTAGGTGACCTCATATGACCATTGGTGTGGGATATGGAACAACATAATCATTGGAGTCTCTGGGATGCAGAAATGGGCCTCACTGATCTAGAAGATGAAGTAGATCTGCTATCAATTTGTCTCTTGGTACCCCTAGAATAAGAGACCACCTCAAAGAAGGTAGTGATCATCTGGGTGGACACTGGTCTAAGAAAGGGCCCAATAGTCTAAGAATATAATCTAAGAGCCTATTTCATGTATAGTTCTAGGCATCTCTAGTCCAAGTATTGAAAGAAACATGAGAGAGTTTGTGACTCCTTGAGCAGGAAATGGAAGTGGTCTTGGATCTCACAATAAATGGGATCTCATAGGTGGGGTACTTACAGATGAAATCTAAGAGTGTCTCACTTTGATAAGCCATTGGATGACCATACCGAGTGAGAATGGCACCAAAAACATAATCAGAAACATAGGTATCAATCTCAAATGGTTGTTGCAGATCGGGTAATGCGAGCATTGGGGCTAAGCATATGAGATGTTTCAAATCATCAAAATATTTATATTCTGATCTACCCCACACAAATTTAGCTTTGCAAACACCCTTGGTCAGTTGGTTGAGAGCCCATGCGACATGTGAGAACCCCAATACAAATATGCAATAGAACTTGGCAAGGCCTAAGAAGATCTGAAGTTTGGTTAGTGTTGTCGAGGATGGCCAGTCACAAATGACTTGGAAGAGACCAACCACTAGAAGAGACCTTCTTTAGACTTTAAAGCTGTCTTCCATACACCAATTTGTTCTGAAATTTGTCCTTTGTCAAAGGTTGAAAATTTCCATTCACAAATACTCTTATGAGGCCTTTTTTGCACTACTTTTAAGATATTATCCTCGGGTACATATTGATTATGGTTACCATATAAATTTCAATGAATTCTCTGCTACATTTTTTATGGATTGAGTGGGTCATGAGAATCATGTTGACATGGTTTATACCTTACCTTCTGAACAAAAATATACAACAACCAAGATGATGTCTAAAACAGGACTTTGCACAATCATAAAAATAGGCTGTGAATATGTGAATGTATCTCTCATTCTATAATATTGTGTAGAATATGAAGTAGGTTATTGTACTTTGGCATCAAATAAACACAAACCTTCTCCAGTTTCTCAAGTTTCATTTCCGATTGGCCACAATCGGTTCAACAAAAAGATGACTAAAACAAGACTTTGCACAATCAGAAAAATAGGTTGTGAAGATGTGAATGTATCTCTCATGCTGTAATACCTGTGTAAAATATGAATTACATTGTTGTACTTTGGAACATAAGGAACACAAACCTCCTCCAGTTTCTCAATTTTCATCTCTGATTGGCCACAATTGGTCTTGCAAAACGATGTCTAAAACATAACTTTGCACAATCAGAAAAATAGGCTATGAATATGTGAATGTATCTCTCATGATATAATACCTATGTAAAATATGAAGTATTTTATTGTAATTTGGAATCTAAGGAACACAAACCTCCTCCAGTTTCTCAAGTTTCATCTCTTATTGGCCACAATCGGTTCGACAAAAAGATGAATAAAACAAGACTTTGCACAATCAAAAAAATAGGTTGTGAAGATGTGAATGTATATCTCATGATGTAATACCTATGTAAAATCTGAAGTAGTTTATTGTACTTTGAAATATAAGGAACACAAACCTCCTCCATTTTCTCATGTTTCATCTCTGATTGGCCACAATTGGTTCTGCAAAATGATGTTTGCACAATCAAAAAAATATGTTGTGAAGATGTGAATGTATCTCTTATGTTGCTATACATGTGTAAAATATGAAGTAGTTTATTGTACTTTGACATATAAGAAACAAAAACCTCCTCCATTTTCTCAATTTTCATCTCTTATTGGCCACAATTGGTTCGGAAAAAAGATGACTAAACAAGACATTTCTAGAAAATGTGCCTTCAAAGATTCTCTAAGTGACATGTTTTGAGTAGATTGTGGTTGAATGAGGGCCATGATGGCATGACTGTGATAACAATGATGAAATTTCATTGATGACATATCCCACTGAGTGATTGCAATGACCGGAACATGAAAATTTTTGAAAGGAGCAGTAATAGACCTAGACACACTAGCCAATGACCAAATTTTTATTTTGAAAGCCTAATGAAATGATAAAAACTTGACTTGAGGCCCTAACAAAAACCTCGTAAGAGCATATTTGATCACTGGTGACAGGCATAACTGACTTACACTAACATAACCATAGAAACCATTGAGTTTGACCATTAAGACATGCATAACATTGTTCATAAACTGAAACAATTCTCAAGGTGATTATTGCCATTCGGATTAGGCCCCCCAGATTATTGGATAGGGTGCTTGACATGGAACTGCTTGTAATTATCAGCCGCCTACATTAGAATGTCTTGAAATTGGTGTTGAACACTCTATATTTGTTAAATGAAGTCTGTTTCTTTATCGATTTCTTTTTTCACCGATGCAAAAGTGCCTACAATTATGGGCCTAGGGAATGCATCATTGATTAACATTGTGGGTTGATATTCATATCATACTTCTAAAGCACTGCATTGTGTGGAGTTCTTCTAATCTATGTTGTCACTTTTCTAAATGAAAGCATTTTTTTCATCCCAAATGTGAGTGTGCCTATAATTGTACATGCACAGTGGGTAAACAATAGTTTGGTTCACAATTTTTTCTTTCCCATTATTTTGTAGGTGAAAGACTATGGACAAATCAATCCTTGTGTCTAACATGCTCTAGAGTTATTTCCAAAAACTGTTGATGAACTTAGGTTCATGGTATGACACAATGTATGTTGGTGCTCCAAAGTTGACCCATAAGTGTGAAGAAAAACTTTGTTATGTATTTTGTAAAGTCAATTTTCTTGCAAGGTGAAAGTACTACCATCTTTCAGAACCTATCAATGACAATAGACATTGCATCATGTTTTTTTCATGTTGTTGGTAGTCCTATTATAAAATTCACAAAGATAGACACTTGTGGATGCCTAGGATTGAATAGAGATGTGTACAGTCCCTACTTCCTAATGGCCAATTTTTATTGTGAAAGAAATAAAGGCCTTCATGTATTTGTCCATGTTTGCATAAGGGTGAGACCAATACAATTGTTTCTACAAAACTACAAGAACCTTATGTATCTCAAAGTGACCTATTGAATTGGGATAAGGTATTCCTAGATTATATTGTTGCATTTTCCCTTTCCAATACACACAAATTTACATGGAAATACAAGTTGTTGCGTAACTAGAAATTTCCACTAGAATTTACATTTTCTTGCATGCACAACATAGTGCTTTTTTGTTTCAAACATCGATTATTGTTCCATATTTCAATGCAAGTCCAAAATACATATCTATATTATTTATAAACTTTTCAACATGGTTGAGTTGTATGATTCGAGAATATGTGTATTAGTTTTTGATTTATTGCACAAGTAGTGTAATGATATTGCCTTGCAAAATTAAAATTGTACTTCCTGCTTAATTTTGTTCTTACATGGAAAATCTCTTCATGATCTCTATATTTTTCTCCCATTTGGTGTTTTGGCATTCTACTCTTCTAGCAATATCTAGAGATAGGAAGGTAAATGTTTGCCTCGAAACCTTATTTCCTTATGGACCATATTGATATGCACTTGCTTCTCAATATTTGTACGTTCACGATATGTCAAATATGTGTTTAAACTTATTCATCTTTCCTCCAATGAACATAAATCTATATTAGGGGTCTCAACTTTGTAGTGTTGAGATTTTGGAGTTGAAAACACAATTCAACTGTAGTGATTCTGAAGTTATGAAAAAATATGAACATTGAGAAACAACATAAGTAGAACTTGGAACCCTGTAGAATTAAATTTATAAATTAAATTTATGTTATAGGAATGAATATTTCCTTCAATGAAAAGGAAAAGAAATTTTAAAAGTTAAAAAAATGTAAAAACTTTGAAAAAAAAGCAAGTGGAGAACTTGGCTTGTGTGTTAAGGTGAGGGTTAAAGTCTATTAGTTTAGCATTTTTTTCAATATATATTTACTTCTGTTTTCACCTTCTGGTTATGTTTAGGTGGGTTCTCTAGGGATATCCCAGAGAAACTTAATGAACCCATGTTTGTTTTATGTCTGTATGTAGAATCCAAGTTTGTCCCAAGAACCTACTACCAAACTGAGATCCAAACTTGAAAAATTGGCACAGGTTGTAGTACTCTCTATTATGTTTGTAAACCCATGAATAGAGGTTCTAAGTTTATTAAACCCATTATAGCCATAGCCGAGGTTTAGATAGTAGGTGATAAGTGAACCTTTTTTAGTTTAGAGTTGTGGATCAATGAAAATCCTCATTATACATTTTCCATTTGCTGATGAGTAGGTCATATGACATGTTTTAGTTTGACTACATCTTTGTACACAGATTCAACATGTACTCTAGATGATCTTCATTTCATTTCTAGTATACAACTATCATATTTTACCTTTTTGAATATATACTGAACTATTTCTTTTTATAGTTTGGATCATGAAAATACAAGTACCTGAAAGAGAGACCATTATGAAACACTACTTGGAGTGCAATAGTGTTATTTCATTAAAAAAAATCATAACATTATCTCTCCGAGTATTCTCAATTCAAATATCCCACTTAGATGTTGTTGATAGTCTGGCTTCTCTGAACTTTGAAGATGGTGGAATCTTGTGTAAGAATGTTTCAATGCTATTTTCATGGCAAAGGGTCAAAAAATATTTTTTAGTGTCAGCATTGTAGCTTCCCCTAATGCACTTGCTAACAGGGATTGACATCCCTGGCCGTTGTGTCTAGAAACCAATTAGAAATTGAATCAAAGTTTGAAGTGATTTTTGAAAGGAACTTCTTTTCAAAATGTGTTTTTGCTATTATGTGGAAAGGTGTACTCTGAAGTGTTGACTTGAGGATAATGTACTTAAGTTCCTCCTGTATTCTCTTAATTTGGGTAGACTATCAAATACCTTATGTGAAGTACAATATTGTATTTAGTTTCTCTACTTGCAAAAAAAGGAATGACTCCCCTTAAAAATGTAGCATGCATTGATAATCAGGGATTATAATGGGTTGTATTGAATGACCTTGTAAAGAGAATAGTATCTCAATCTTGGTAGTGAGAAGTATGATCAATCTATTATGTATTACCTTCAAAGTAATTACATTTTAGGTTGGAAACTTTTTAATTCATTCAAGAAAAAGAAAATCCATGCGGACTATCAATTTTTTCAGAATTCTGTCTTATTTGATTTCTTTAATATCCATAAGTTTTGGCATTCTTGCAGGGAGGAAGTGTAGAACGAATTTACAAATCTCTACACTCACAGGTATTAAAATCAATTTGCATGGAACTTGGTAATTACAAACTACAGAGGAAGTTGGTATGCAGATATGGTAATTATAGTGTGCATCTTTTGCTGCCCATAACATGATCTTTCTTCCTGTGTCATATTTTCACATTGCCAAAGGACACATTGTTGTTTCCTTCTCATGACTACAAGGGTGTCATATTTTCACATTGCCGAAGGACACATTGTTGTTTCCTTCTCATGACTACAAGGGTCGAATAACTAGATGTTGAATTTCTATGAAGGAAAATGTACCAAAAAAAACATCCTTTTGAGGTCCCATATTTGAGACAACAAAACCAAAAGAATTGAACCCAATACAATTCTAGATGTGACTGAATTATACAATTCTACTTTTGTTACAATGGATTTACAAAATATAGACAATGTTCATTTGCCAATAAAAAAATTAGAATTGCTTCTCTGTGAAGGGAAGACAATTCAATTTTATTCCAGTAATAGAAGTATCTTTGTTTACAAATTGACACACAGGTCACAACCTGATAAAAACTACAATATGGCCATGCAATATCATAATTGAATATAGACATAAAGTGCAACATTAGAATTACATAAACCCAAACAACTCAACACAGGTCCAAGTCTCTGCAGATTTGATGCATTTACAACCAATTAAGATATGGGAAAAGATGGATTTTTGGACATAATGAATCCTGAAGCATCTAGAATATTGATTTCTAGACTTCCGGGGTTCAAATGTCCATGTTTTACCTGCTGACATGTACAAGAGTTGGGTTAGTTTTGATACCAAAAAGAATATTTTTCTAGCTAGCCTTAAGTAATTATTTGACACACAAAATATAAGCTTCATAAAGTTGATAAACTTAACAACTTACAAAATTATTTGGAAGAGAATACACTTATATGAAACTTGAATGTCTTGTGGAAGGTCCCATTGATAGAGGGCCATATCTACAAAAACAAATATGATAATGAGACTTTAAAAACAATAAATTATTAAATTAAGAGGGTAGAAAAGTTAACATACAGATTGCATACCTAGCACTTGTCCCAACTCCACCTTTAGAAACATCAGATATCTTATGTTTTCTATTTTTATCTTCTTTTCTTATCACTATACTAAGATCAATTGTTTTTGGAAGGTGGTTTTTCTTCTTAAATCCATCTATTTTACGCCTATAAAATGCTTGACCCATTTGCACAAGAACATATGAATCATCAAAACCCCCTCCTTTCTATGTGCATCTATGGTAAATGGTATGAGCTAGTTTATGTGATTTCTCCATGCCCCGTGTAACCCAAATGGACAAGATTCCATATTTTGTTGCAAACCATGGTCCATGTGCAAATAATTGATGCTACAAACATTGGCATCAATCTATCTTAGAATACCAAACAAGTGTACGAAATGAAGTTAATGTACAATAAATTATGTAAAGTAAAGAAACGTACAAAGGAAAGTACTAGTGGGATGAAAATTAATATGCATACCATATAATGTGTCATATGGTTGTCTCCCCAGGCTTCTATCATTGCTCTTATGAAGTCTGTAATAGCTTCTTGAAAGGTTATTGCATCACCTTCCATGAATTTTTCTTTATCCATTAGTAGAGAAAAAGATGAAAGTGACCTCCAATCACATTTCTTCTTTCTATTTGATTCACACCCTTCACTAGTGTGATCATCTTCTGCATCAATTAATTCTTCATACAATCCCCAACATCCATGTCCACATTTTCTTTCAAGAAAACGATGTTCCTTGACACCTGACATTGATGGATTTGCTAGAGGATTTCCTCGTGTAACCTGACCTCTTAATATCGTTTTCATTTTTAACATGTGCACCATGCAAACTTGCTTTTGAAAGAATGCGTTCAATTGCCTCAACTGACTTTTCACTTTCAGCCTGTGGGGTTTTGTTCCATGTAAACAAAATAGATAAATACACCATCTTATCAACAATTCTCACAAATGCATGCAAAGTGCACATGTCCACCCTAATAAATGGTACAGAAAGGACTGCATCTAGATTTGGATCAAGTTGATCCCATTTGGGAGGAAGGTTTTGATGATAGCTCAAAATACCACCTTTCCAACTTCGATCTTTTTGTCTTTTCTTCATGCAATATAAGAAACTATGCATTGCATTTGCACCATGAGAAATGTTGTACATACACTTGAGAGATTTTAAATCAACTGCAAGGTGCCATTCCACAAAATATGAACCATATCCTTCCACATATAATTTTTCCCCTGCATCATGTGAACACATAATTGATGGTAAATATGTTTTGCTGAAAACAAATTTCAAGGACTCATGGGACTCCTTGTTGACACGAAAAATTCCCAACCAAAAAAGGTGATCTTTAGATTGAACTTGAAAATATGTATCACTTGTCTTATCAAGGTTTGGATCTAATGCACGATTCATTAATGTGATTGAAACTCTTTCATATTTTTCATTGTTGACTAACTCCATCTCATTCAATTTTAGGACAACAATCAATTTCCCACATGCCTCCTTAATGGAGATGTCATAGTACCTCACCATAAGCTGTAATACCCGCTCTAGGTCATACCACAAGTTATTTTTTCTCATTAATGGAATAATTTCACTTGATACTTTTTTTTAATTCTTGCTTGCAACTTCATGCACTGCTTCTAATTGATATCCATCTCCCAAAGAATCAACATTTTTTTTGTTTTGTAGTCCACACTCTTTTTTCACATGAAAAGGGCGAGGAACCAAAATCTTCTTAATTCTGACATTCAACATTCCCTCTCTCAGAATTTTAAAAGGACTTTCATATGCTTACCTGTTGATACCTCTATCATCACAAACTCCTTGAACATCCTTTACATCAATTGTTAAGTTTGCAATAAATTGGTTAACCACTTATTTCTTCGAACGATCAAATTCTAGTTGTTTGAGCATTGATTTAATGTCACTTTTCTTCAACACAGTTTTGTAAAAATTCACAATATCAGTACAACTTGGATATAATATGGACTTCACCCTAAAAACCCATTTTTTATAGGCACATCCCCTCTTTAACATACATGATAATGGTTTCAACTCTTTTGATCTATTCCTCAACCCCACTGGAGTTTCCTTTATTAAAGAGAGTCTCTTTTCGAGACGACGAATATCAATTTTCAACATTTCAATTTATTTTGTTGAGATGGATTTGACTTGAAGAAGTTCATCCACATGTCTTTGATTCAACATTTCTATTATTTGGTTCAATCTTATGATTTCATGATACTGATCCATATTTGGGTGATGGAGATGGTTTAATTTGACACTAAGATCTTGGATTTTTTGTTCAAGGGAAATCTCGTTACCATCCAAATTTTTATAGTATCCTAGAAGACCATTGTTTCTATGGCATACAAACCTGCATAGTCTTGTTATTGTTTTGAAATTGGGATGATATTTGAACAGAGGGTCAACTGGATAAAGTTCTCCTTTCACCCAAAGATCTAAATTTTTCACTCCAGTTTCCCTTAATGCATTGTAGCTAATGTTAGGAACCAATTTCTGATTTTGATTATGGATTGGTGCCATATCCTGAATTAAATTTATGCGGGTAACATGGTGATAGTTTCTTATACCATTTTCATCTATTGAAGAGTCCTACAAACAACCAATATTATGAAAATCAAAACATACTAGAAAATCCCACAATGAGAAAACCAACTTGCAGAACAAATAATTTCGGAGATCTTCTAAGGAAAAGACAACTTTTTAAATATTGAGGCATACCTCAAAGCTATCAGGCATCTTGTAGAATATTGTAAATTCAGCTAAGCTTGTATGTTTGCATCTGAAGACAATATAGATTAAAAACCGATGATTAGAATATAAGAAACCAATATTATAACAATAGACAATCTAAATGAATAAATGACATGTATCCCACTTGGGTTTATTCTCTCTCTAATATGATCATTTTCTAATTAGTTAGATATATTTATTCACAACAATCAATAGACTTTTAAGTTTTTGTCATTAGAACAAAAATATAATCACCAACAAAACTAATAGATGGATTTGTCAATGAAGCATAGAGTATGAAAGGTTTCCTTTCACATTTTTATTCTACATTGTGAGCCCAATCACTTCATATCGTTACACCTACTTGAGAAATATATAAAGTATATCACCACAGTTTTTGTGAAATCCAACACCAAAACTGCCATTTTTTTCAAATTTAGGGGATATCCAAAAAAGGAATATAGTTTTTTATTGTAGAAAAACAGCTCGGTGCGCTGAATTCAAAATTTAATCTTATCCGAATCTAGTAGTGCACCAACTTTTAACACATCTAGTAGGGGTTCAACACATCCTTTAATTCTATTGACTAGAATAGGATGCTGACTTGTTTAGTATCTTATGTTGATATGTTCAGACTGGATTACAGCCTTTAGCTATGAGGACAATGGCATCTTTCACAGTGCCTCATAGTTCATTGGACACATCGGTTCTTGAAACAACTAAAAAGAAGGTATCTCTAAAAAATAATGGACTAGTCGGTGCTCAGAAGCCATATAATGTTAAATCTGGCCAAAATAAGAAAATCAAGGAAGCTCCATTGACATCACTAGAATGTGGTGCTGAAAATCTTTCTATTTCCAAAAGACCCCAAAAACCAACTGAAGCGCTACCTATTGAAGACAAACCTACAAGTTATAAACTGTTTAGGAAATAACTATTTTCATCATAAGATACTTGTACCTCACCTAAAATGATAAGACTACATGCAAACATATTTATCTATTTATTTAACACAACTTTTATTTATGTTGATTGAAATTTGATTCGAACTGTTTTATTCTCTTGTGTTGATATGTTTAGAATGGACTACAACCTTCATCTATGAGGATGATGCCACCTTTGAAGGTGCCTCAGGGTTTATTGGTCACACCTGTCGTTAATCCATCCATCAAGAAGAGGAAAAATAATGGACTAGTCAGTGCCCAGAAGCCATCGAAAGTTAAAGACAATGAAAGGAAGAAAACCAAAGACAACCCACAAAAGCCCATCTCACTTATAGAGGAAAGGGGTGTGGGAAGTTTTTGGGACAATCAATAATACAAGAAATACTGTTTTTACCCACCCAGATTCCATCAATTTGTTTTTTTCGAGCAGCTTCAAGGCACTGCAAGGGAATTTTTTTGGGAGATTAGAGTTTTGCGAAATTATATCTAACTGCGTTGAACATCAATAATCTTTTTTTCTGTTTTCTAGTTGTACAAAATTCATCAATAATGTTGTGCTTATTTGGACTTAAAGGATTGTACAATGGGGATTCTTTTGAAACAGATATCTCTTCAAAGATAAAATTGTGTTCTTCTACCCCTCAAACTAGATTGTATATTTAGATAGAATTTCATCAATCTATTTCTCAGCCCAAACAGGCCATCCCAAATAATAGTTTGTTGTTTTTTGTATAATTCAAATTAGTTGCAGAGGACATAAATACTCATCGATGAATGGAAGAATCCACCCTTAGTAAGTAAGGTGTGGAAATTAGAAGGTAGAAAAATTGACAAGTATTTTTCCTGTGGCTACAATTGTACATGAAAGAGGGAATTAGCACCAGAATCCACCCTTAATAAGTAAGGTGCAAAAATTAGAAGGCAGAAAAATTGACAAGAATTTTCTTTTATAGTTATCAACTCTTTATTTTTGTATTGAAAATATTAAGTTTACTTGAACTACAGATGTGTGCTCGATATATTACTCATCAGCACACAACACACAAGCAAACAATTGCCATTAGATTTTTTTTTTTATTTCCACTAGAATTAATTTTTAAATGATTGCATCAAGAATAGCGAGGTGCTCTATAGCTCAATATGGAGAGGTGTTGTCACATAAGTAATGTTATGTTACATTACATGAAAACAAAAAATATATAACTAAATATGTACATGACAATATCTAAAATTGACACGAAATTAAATGATAAAAAAATTTAGACCTTAATAAATTTAAATAAATTTATTATGATGATGTAATGTTATCTATGCATTATTGTAATTTGTTTTGGCAAAAACTTCTACTTATTTTATTTATGTAAAATAAGGTAGAAATACATATAATTTTGATTTTTAAAAAAGGCCGAAAATCCATCAGGTTGAAGGGCACTACTGCATAAGAAACACTACCAACTCTTCCTCTCTAAATCAGCAAAACTCCTTAATCTATTGTCAATTTTTCAGGGATAGGCACCTAGGTGAACCAATAATTTTTGGTTTTAAGTGGTAGAATGAAAGATAAAGAAAGAGACCAATGGGAGTGGTTGTAATGGATCATTGAATTGTTGTTTGGTGGAATTTTGGATTAAAGATATGAAGAGATGAGTGTGAAGAGATCGTAATAGAGACCAATGGGAGTGGATGTAATGGATCATCGAATTGTTGTTTGGTGGAATTTTGGATTAAATATATGAAGAGATGAGTGTGAAGAGATCGTAATACCATCGAGAGATAGAAAATTGTATTGGGATAAGCTGACTTGGAAGAGATAGCCAAGATATTCTACACTAAGGGTTGGAGTCAAATTAGATATGATGGAATTTGATAGGCAAATTTCCTATCACATGGCGATTTGTCTTTAAAATATAGAATAGTAAAACCATATATGATTCTTGCAGAAATCAAAGCCAATAAAGAAATCAAAGCAGATCTATTAGTATGAATGATAGCAATAGATACCAACCTAACCAATAATTTTCCCCATAATGCTCAATGATAAGAGGCAATATCAAAAACTAACCTTGGAGTGTAGCAACCTATCTATTATGTAGCCTCAAGAACTAAGAGTAGTCTAGAGCAGAGGTCTAAATATAATTCATTACTCACTTTCTGAGCAATTAGTTTTTTTTGTATTGGAATAAAGACAAGAAAGCCTTTGCTGAATATTTTGATAGCCCTTTTGAGCATGCATGTGGGGGCACTACAAAAACATGTACCTTTTTTCCGGATAGAAAAAATGAAAAAGTGATGCACATTTTTCACTATATCTATAGCTTATGGTAGGTTTGGACTAGTTTAAGTAGGAAGAACTATTGGGAAACTTAAGACCTAGATTTAATCTTATGAAGTATGTACTTGGAACTTTGACAAAGTTAGGAGGAATTGAGAGAAAAGAGAACAAAAGGAACTTGATTTTTTTTTTTTTTGAGCTCCTTCTTGCATGGTTTCCCATTACATGTTCACCAAGGGAGTGTATCCATGGGATTTTCTACCCTTTCTATTGAGGAATTTTTGTATTCAATTGAGCAATTTTCCAAATCCAGTGAAGCAATAAAGGGGATTAAAGTGGATGGAAAAAATTTCAGTAGTTTGTTTGATGTCTTAATGACCATAAAATTTAAAATTTAAAGTTTGACCATATGTGAATAAATGAACGAAATTTAGGGGAGAAAGCTATTGGTGTTTCATCTAATGAAGGACTTCACTTGGATGGTGAACAACCACTAGATCTTGAAGGGTATACTTTCTCTGAGAATGAGAATGGCACGATATCTCTTGCATAATGTTACATAATAGCCCATCCTATGTGGGTCTTGTGAGAGGCGATTTTTTGTAAGTATTTGTTGCATTCTCTTCAGCTAATTGAGGAAAGATTCATATGAGAAAGGTTATTCAGCAATCTCATTGATTACAAAGATTTTGAAACTTCTTGTTAGCCTCACAAAAGAAACAATTTTTATGTTATACTTGAAACAAAGGAAGCTTGATCATGGTTGATCTTTTTTGATCTATTGAGAATCGATATATACATGAGAACATGAAAATATTTTTTGATAGTTGAGAGGGAGATATTCTTCTCAAAGGATTATATCATATTCAACCTTTCTCAATTTTCAACAACAATAATTATCAGCATCCAAGAAAGCTGAGCAAAGTGAAGTTTTCAAGCAAGGAGGTATATAGTGTACACTCTTCCTTTCAGAAATCCAAACACCTTTTTCTGAGGAATATGCCTTTGAGAAAGACCTTAGTTTCAAGAGAGGATATTTTTCAGGATAGAGCGGAGGTCTAAATATAATTAATTACTCACACTTTCTAAGAAATTAGTTTGTGTATTGGAATACAGACAAGAAAATATTTCACTGAAGATTTTTAGATCCCTTTTGAGCATGGATGTGATGGAACTACAAAAAGACTCCAACTATTTTCTGAACAGAAAAGGATTCAAAAGTGATGCACAGTTTTCACTAAATCTGTAGCTTCTGGTAGGCTTTGAAAAGTTGAAGTAGGAATAACTATTGGGGAAGTTAGGAGCTAGCTTTAAGCTTATGAAGTATGTACTTGGAACTTCGACAAAGTTAGGAGGAATTGAGAAAAAATACAACGCAAGGAACCCGAAAAAAAGTTTTCTGAGCTCCTTGTTTCATGGTTTCACATTACATGTTCACCAAGAGAGTGTATCCATGGTATATTCTACCCTTTATATTGAGGAATTTTTGTATGCAATTGAAAAATTTTCCAAAGCAAGTGATGCATTAGAGGGGATTAAAGTGGATGGAAAAAATTCCAATTGTTCGTTTGATGTCTTAATGACAATAAACCGTCAAAGTTTGACCATATATGGATAAATGGAGGAACTTTCGAGGAGAAAAGGACTTCACTTGGATGGTGAACAACCACTATATATTGAAGGGTCTACTTTATCTAAGAAAGACAATGGCACGATATATATTGCACAATTCCACATAATAGCACATCCTATGTGGCTCTTGCAAGTGGTGATTCTTTGTAGGAATTTGTTGCATTCTCTTCAATTGAATGAGGAAAGAGTCAGATGGGAAAATATATTCCAAGATAGCCTTGATTACAAATATTTTGAAACTTCTTATTAGCCTCACAAAAGAAACAATTTTTATGGTATACTTGAAACAAAGGAAGCTTGACCATGGCTAATCTCTTTTGACCTATTCAGATATACATGAGAACATGCAAACATTTTTTTATAGTTGAGAGGCATTTATACTTCTCAAAAGAATATGTCATATTCAACCTTTCTCAAATTTCAACAACGATAATTAGCAACATCCAAGAAAGCTGAGAAAATTGAAGTTTTTCAAGAAAGGAGGTATATATTAGCATTGGACAGTCTTACACACAATACACCATACCACCATGGCTTCTTGGCTTTCTTACTAGTGATACAAAACATCCTCAAATCCCAAGTAGTTCCCCCCACCATCACTTAAAAATGAATTTTAGTTTGCAAGTTGGATATAATTTTCCAAAGAAACAAAATAAATAGTGAAAGAACAATAACAAACATACTTTTCAGAAGAAATGCCATGTGTTTTAGAAAGGTATCAATTGGACCAAAGAATTTTGTACATTACAACCCTCTAAGTTGAAACCGTCCAAAAAATGCTCACTTTCTGAGTTGAAACCGACCAAAAAATGCTCGCTTCCAGTTGAACATTGAATAGAATGACCACCATGGAATGAAATGGGGTTCAAATGAAAGGTTAAATCGAAGTCAAAAATAATTTAAACCCACAAAAAAATGATCATTTATCTCCAAAATCTGAAATTTGAGGGTTTCCACTTCGATCGCATTCATGCCAATTTTTGTCATCAATGGCCGAGGAACCAGATTTGGATGGAAATTTAGAGAGATCTAGTCTAAACCATGAAATTTGGATGGATTTTTGGAGATATCCATTGGAACCTGTGATTTTTTTAACAAATTTAGGGCCATCAATCCACGTTCGGTTGAATTCGAAAAATAAATGCATGATATCTTCGAGGAAAAATTGAAAACATGAGAGAAGGGTTTCCAATCCAATTCCATTCTCGCTAGTTTTTGCCAATTATGGCCGATAAGAGAAAGGTTTCCAATCCGTAGCACATTCACGTCAATTTTTGTGAACAGTGGTGGATGAAACAGGGTTGAGGGGATCCCTCATCGTTCATTGTGACTTCCTCTGCATCTCTCGATTATTCTATGCATCTACGGATGCACCTACAACATGTACTAACACATCCAACAACACATCGTTCAAATGATTTAATTCCATTTAATTCGTACTCATAAATATTGGTTTAATATAAAATATATATTCAGGCATGTACTAACACATCCAACAACACATTTTTCAAACGATTTAATGTCATTTAATTCATCCTCATAAATATTGATTTAATATAAAATAGATATTCAGGGTAGGGCAGCTTTGATAAAAGTGAAATAATTCTGGGCATCTTTGATAAAAGTAAAATATAGAATTAATATATTAAAAAAATGTCTACATGGCATTATTTTATCAATTTATTGATTTTTCCTTAGGAGGACCATTTTGAGTTGAAATTTCCTCTAATGAATGTGTAATAGACATGAAGGAGACCTCAATCAAGAAAAAAACCATTGCACAGGTCAAGGTGTAGTGGAAACACTTTGGCCCAGATGAGGCTACATGGGAAATGGAGCAATCCATGAGACAAGCATATCCATTTTTGCTTGCTTCTGTACATACAGAGCATGTCGGCAAATAGAATATCGAGGATGATGTTCCTTTAAGGGGGAGGGGATTATAATACCCATGTTTCCCTTAGTTTGTAAATATAACTATAATTGGCCAAGACACTATGGCAGACTAGATATGTGTGAATGTTTGATTTGATGAACCTTTGTATAAAAGGTAAATGTATGTATTTTATATTATTAATAGAAAATGGATAACATATGCATAACTATTGAAAGGGGGGTTTTCCAAGATAGACCATGGATGCCATGAAAGAGATGGTGAGGAGAACCATAAATTGTTGAGATGACCCCCCATCAAACTAGTACCTTACTGGAATTAATGGCTCAGACCCAGAATAGTTCTCTGACCCATAAATGAATTACCAGCTAGAGTGGTAGCTGGAAGATTCCTCATCAAGAGTTAATGAGGAGATGGGGCAGAGTAACCATCTGCAATACTTCCATACCTGACCACGAGCTGGGGATTCAGACCCACACAACCTTGTTGAAGAAGGAAATAAAAGAGGTAATTTGTGGGCAAAGGAAAAAATCAGTGCGAGAGAGAAAAAAGATCTATGAAGAGAGAAAACTCAAAAGAGAAATCTCGAGAAGAGAAAAAGAGCAATTGTAGCTCTCTAGTTCAAGAAAGAACAAGGAATTAAGATCATTCTTGGTGTAAGAATATATTGGAAAGGTTTTCATCACAAGCTGATAAATGAGGCTAGCAAGTGACTATGGAAGTACTCAGACATATCTCCTTGCTTGGTACAGAGAAACCCGTTGTCAGGATCCTGTGGGAGGAGGAGAGTAACCTATGTCCCTGAATGTCCCTAAGAAAGAAGAAAGAGTCTCTCTCAAAGCATCACGATCTAGCTCGGGGGTGGCCAACGGTAAATATGTTAGGAGTGGTTGTGCCTATGGTTGGGTGTGTTGTCTCCCTAAAATTCCCTACCTATTCATACATGGCATTGGCCTTCCTACTTGCATAATTTGTCAAATCATTGTTGAGGAACTCTCTTTAAAAAACTATTTTTTGGAGGATGTACGCGCACTGTTGCACTATTTTATACGTACATAAGATTGTTGCATGATATAAATCCCATGTACATATGCTAACTACATACTAAACAACCCGTGTGTACCTTCAAAAGTTGCAAAAAATAAAAATTTGCAAGGAATTCAGTGGAATTAATGGGCTATTGGAGATTTCCCAACCATTTCACCTGCTATAGCTCGTCCCCAAACCAAATAACTATCCTTTTTCCATATAAAAGGAGGTATTGGGGTCTCATTCCAACATAAAGCATTAGAACGGTGAAACTTTGCCCAAATCCCTTTCCTTCGTTGCCCAAGTATTTACAGCCCTTTTTGAGTTTTTTCCTTATCATTTCCTGTCTAGCCCTTTTCTCCCATACAATCCCTTCCATTACCTTGCAGTGATCAACAGATTGTGAGAGAATGCATTTGGAAGGTGCACTTGGAGAAAATTTAAGAGGAGATCGGACCAGTTTCATGGAGCGTCGGCCTGCAAAGGTTGTAATTTCCAATCTTTGAATATTGAATAAAAGAATATTTTTTCCTGTCCCAAATGATATCTTTATGTTTCTTATTTGTTTATGAATAATGAGTTATATCTAACCCTAATTGATGAATAGAAATAGAATATTTGTAGCAATGTTTTCCCAAGTTTTGATGCAGGTCAGCTTTGGGAGGAGACCAACATCCAAGGAAGCTTCAAAGCAGGATGTGGTCTACATCAAACGTTGGACTAAAAGTACTACTTCTGATCCACTTTCCTATTTCTTTTTGTTCAACTTTTTTGGAATGTTTGGAGTAGTTTAGGAATTAGATTGATTTTTAAGGGTTTCATTGCTCTGTCTATACTTAAAACACTGGTATAGTTATAGGAGGATTTTCTTGCTAGCAAAATTGGCGACTCCACTGGGGAGTCTCTCTAGGGTTTTAGAGGGAGGTTTTTGGGTTTTAATTGGCTTCTTGATTCCCTTTTGAGTTTCAGTCAAGTTCTCTGAGTATTTTAAGGGTTCCTGCCCTGTCATTCTGGCTAGTATTTTTGTTTTTTGAAAAGTATCAGAGGTGTACATGCTCTGCTTTGGTTCAGCCCGCGTAAATACGCACCCTGCATAGTAGACAACTTGTGTACATACGTAGGCTACTCGTGTAACAACCTGCATATCTGTATATTGAAAGTGTTTTTTAACAAAGAGAGGTTTGTCTCTTTCCTGATAGAAGTTTAGGCTTCTCAGGTTTTTCTTGAGCCTTCCAGAGTCTTTGTTTTTTTCCTTATCTTGGGTTGAAGATTCATTGTTAACTCGTGTCTTAGTTTTCTTTTGTTTTCCCTAGAGTTTTAGAGTGAAATTTCAAGTTTTAGAGCCTCCTTTTAGTTTCTTGTTTGAATCCCTGCGTTTACACAGTTGGTTTAAGGTCACTTTCAATCTTGGTTTCTATTTTCTCTTTTTCCTGTTCTTGATTTGAAAAACAAAAACAAAGTTTTTACTTTAGTTTTTCTTTTTAAATCACTTCAAAAAAAAAAAAAAACTTTTCTTGCATTTAGCTTGGTAACGTAGCCTAGGTTGATTGTTTGCAAAAGAAAAGAGTTGGAATTTCAAAGTTATTTTTTCTTTCTTGAAATATAAGTAGTTTTTCTTAGTCAAATGGAAACACTTTTTAGGAAATTTTCATTTACAAGATCTTGAAACATTGATTAGAAAAGTTGAATTTTTACAAAGATTTTTACAAGCTTTGCTTTAATTTCGAAGTATATTTTTTTCTTTCAAATGATATAAATTTTTGTTCCTTATTCATCTCTTCAAAACACCATTAGTTGCATGAACACATTCTTTGCGTAAATCAAGCCTTAAAATTAACGCTTAACTTAAAATATATTAGACTTTCTGTTTGTAGGGTTCACCGACTAGTTTAGGGTTTTAGGGCCTTGAATTAGGTGTGAAGAGGAAACTCTTCAAGGCCATTTAAAAAAAATATTGGAGTCTGATATAGGGAGTTTCTTAAGTCCAGCGTCGTAAGAGTTAGCTAGGACCCCCCTCTAACATAGGGGATAAACACGAGGTCACATGAGGAAAGGTAGAGGAGATAACTCCTCTAAAGTTTGACCAAACATAGTGGGGATTGTATATTTAGGGTATTTCTCGGGAACAATGTTGATCAGATTTTCCTATGGAGCTTCATGGACCTTGAATTTGTTCGATATCCTCAATTGTATTCTGGACCAATTTCTTTCAGCACCCTTGAAGGGCTTTGAACTTTTTATCCTCCTAATTACGATCTGCTCGACTGTCGACTAGACCCGCCTGGTGACTGACTGTGAGTTGGAAACTTAGTTGTTTATATTTTACAGACTTACACAGGTGACTGCGGGGGTATATCGAGGTACCTAGGGAAGATGTCAGATCGTGCTTCGTAGAGTATACTCGGAGGGTGCTTTCGTGTTCGAGTTGCACTTGCACCAGTTAGTTTCTCTAGTGTCAATTGGCGTAACCATCCTTCCAACTAGTTAATCGACTGCTTGATTTATCTTTAGGAAAATTTTAGTGTATCCTCTATGTTCCACGTTAGTCAAACCTTACTATGTCGATTGATCATTTCACAAAGTGGAGCCACCTTCGCCACCATTGAGGTGAAGAATTGATCAGGAAGGATCGTTCGAAGCGATCGGGCCGTAGGAAACTGTACCCAAGCCTAATCCTGGAGGTGACCTTCGAATACTGGAGGAATATGTCATTTATAACCTTGAGACCGAGGGTTTCAAGCCAAAAAATCCT
>JASDQU010502933.1:0-12703 GCA_032191745.1 Picea mariana | reverse complement strand
TGTTGTTGGATGTGTTAGTACATGCCTGAATATATATTTTATATTAAATCAATATTTATGAGTACGAATTAAATGGAATTAAATCATTTGAATGATGTGTTGTTGGATGTGTTAGTACACGTTGTAGGTGCATCCGTAGATGCATATAATAATCGAGAGATGCAGAGGAAGTCACAATGAACGATGAGGGATCCTTTCAACCCTGTTTCATCCACCACTGTTCACAAAAATTGACGTGAATGTGCTATGGATTGGAAACCTTTCTCTTATCGGCCATAATTGGCAAAAACTAGCGAGAATGGAATTGGATTGGAAACCCTTCTCTCATGTTTTCAATTTTTCCTCGAAGATATCATGCATTTATTTTTCGAATTCAACCGAACGTGGATTGATGGCCCTAAATTTGTTAAAAAAATCATGGGTTCCAATGGATATCTCCAAAAATCCATCCAAATTTCATGGTTTAGACTAGATCTCTCTAAATTTCCATCCAAATCTGGTTCCTTGGTCATTGATGACAAAAATTGGCATGAATGCGATCGAAGTGGAAACCCTCAAATTTCAGATTTGGAGATAAATGATCATTTTTTGTGGGTTTAAATTATTTTTGACTTCGATTTAAACTTTCGTTTGAACCCCATTTCATTCCATGGTGGTCATTCTATTCAATGTTCAACTGGAAGCGAGCATTTTTTGGTCGGTTTCAACTCAGAAAGTGAGCATTTTTTGGACGGTTTCAACTTAGAGGGTTGTAATGTACAAAATTATTTGGTCCAATTGATACCTTTCTAAAACACATGGCATTTCTTCTGAAAAGTATGTTTGTTATTGTTCTTTCACTATTTATTTTGTTTCTTTAGAAAATTATATCCAACTTGCAAATTACAATTCATTTTTAAGTGATGGTGGGGGGAACTACTTGGGATTTGAGGATGTTTTTTATCACTAGTAAGCAAGCCAAGAAGCCATGGTGGTATGGTGTATTGTGTGTAAGACTATCCAATGCTAATATATACCTCATTTCTTGAAAAACTTCGATTTTCTCAGCTTTCTTGGATGTTGATAATTATCATTGTTGAAATTTGAGAAAGGTTGAATATGACATATTCTTTTGAGAAGTATAAATCCCTCTCAACTATCAAAAAATGTTTGCATGTTCTCATGTATATCTGAATAGGTCAAAAGAGATTAGCCATGGTCAAGCTTCCTTTGTTTTAAGTATACCATAATTTTTTTTTTTTTTTGTGAGGCTAATAAGAAATTTCAAAATATTTGTAATCAAGGCTATCTTGGAATATATTTTCTCATCTGACTCTTTCCTCATTCAATTGAAGAGAATGCAACAAATCCATACAAAGAATCACCACTCGCAAGAGCCACATAGGATTTACTATTATGTAACATTGTGCAAGATATATCGTGCCATTGTATTTCTTAGATAAAGTAGACCTTTCAATATATAGTGGTTGTTCACCATCCAAGTGAAGTCCGTTTCTCCTCGAAAGTTCCTCCATTTATCCATATATGGTCAAACTTTGACAGTTTATTGTCATTAAGACATCAAACGAACAATTGGAATTTTTTCCATCCACTTTAATTCCCTCTAATGCATCACTTGCTTTGGAAAATTTCTCAATTGCATACAAAAATTCCTCAATATAAAGGGTAGAATATACCATGGATACACTCTCTTGGTGAACATGTAATGTGAAACCATGCAAAAAGGAGCTCAGAAAACGTTTTTTCGGGTTCCTTGCATTGTATTTTCTCTCAATTCCTCCTAACTTTGTCAAAGTTCCAAGTACATACTTCATAAGCTTAAAGCTAGCTCCTAACTTCCCCAATAGTTATTCCTACTTCAACTTTTCAAAGCCTACCAGAAGCTACAGATTTAGTGAAAACTGTGCATCACTTTTGCATCCTTTCCTGTTTAGAAAAAAGTTGGAGTCTTTTCGTAGTTCTCTCACATCCATGCTCAAAAGGGATCTATAAATCTTCAGTGAAATATTTTATTGTCTGTATTCCAATACACAAACTAATTTCTCAGAAAGTGTGAGTAATGAATTATATTTAGAGCTCCGCTCTATCCTGAAAATATCCTCTCTTGAAACTAAGGTCTTTCTCAAAGACACATTCCTCAGAAAAAGGTGTTTGGATTTCTGAAAGGAAGAGTGTACACTATATACCTCCTTGCTTGAAAACTTCACTTTGCTCAGCTTTCTTGGATGCTGAAAATTATTGTTGTTGAAAATTGAGAAAGGTTGAATATGATATATTCCTTTGAGAAGAATATCTCCCTCTCAACTATCAAAAAATATTTTCTTGTTCTCATGTATATATCGATTCTCCATAGATCAAAAAAGATCAACCATGATCAAGCTTCCTTTGTTTCAAGTATAACATAAAAATTGTTTCTTTTGTGAGGCTAACAAGAAGTTTCAAAATCTTTGTAATCAATGCTATCGTTGAATAAACTTTCTCATATGACTCTTTCCTCAATTAGCTGAAGAGAATGCAACAAATACTTACAAAAAATCACCTCTCACAAGACCCACATAGGATGGGCTATTATGTAACATTATGCAAGAGATATCATGCCATTGTCATTCTTAGAGAAAGTATAACCTTCAAGATCTAGTGGTTGTTCACCATCCAAGTGAAGTCCTTCATTAGATGAAACACCAATAGGTTTCTCCCCTAAATTTCATTCATTTATCCACATATGGTCAAACTTTAAATTTTAAATTTTATGGTCATTAAGACATCAAACAAACTATTGAAATTTTTTCCATCCACTTTAATCCCCTTTATTGCTTCACTTGCTTTGGAAAATTGCTCAATTGAATACAAAAATTCCTCAATAGAAAGGGTAGAAAATCCCATGGATACACTCCCTTGGTGAACATGTAATGGGAAACCATGCAAGAAGGAGCTCAACAAAAAAAAAATTCAAGTTCCTTTTGTTCTCTTTTCTCTCAATTCCTCCTAACTTTGTCAAAGTTCCAAGTACATACTTCATAAGATTAAATCTAGGTCTTAAGTTTCCCAATAGTTCTTCCTGCTTCAACTAGTCCAAACCTACCATAAGCTACAGATATAGTGAAAAATGTGCATCACTTTTTCATTTTTTCTACCCAGAAAAAAGGTACATGTTTTTGTAGTGCCCCCACATGCATGCTCAAAAGGGCTATCAAAATATTCAGCAAAAGGATTTCTTGTCTTTATTCCAATACAAAAAAAAACTAATTCCTCAGAAAGTGAGTAATGAATTATATTTAGACCTCTGCTCTAGACTACTCTTAGTTCTTGAGGCTACATAATAGATAGGTTGCTACACTCCAAGGTTAGTTTTTGATATTGCCTCTTATCATTGAGCATTATGGGGAAAATTATTGGTTAGGTTGGTATCTATTGGTATCATTCATACTAATAGATCTGATTTGATTTCTTTATTGGCTTTGATTTCTGCAAGAATCATATATGGTTTTACTCTGTATTCTGTATTTTAAAGACAAATCGCCATGTGATAGGAAATTTTCCTATCAAATTCCATCATATCTAATTTGACTCCAACCCTTAGTGTAGAATATCTTGGCTATCTCTTCCAAGTCGGCTTATCCCAGTACAATTTTCTATCTCTCGATGGTATTACGATCTCTTCACACTCATCTCTTCATATATTTAATCCAAAATTCCACCAAACAACAATTCGATGATCCATTACATCCGCTCCCATTGGTCTCTATTACGATCTCTTCACACTCATCTCTTCATATCTTTAATCCAAAATTCCACCAAACAACAATTCGATGATCCATTACAACCGCTCCCATTGGTCTCTTTCTTTATCTTTCATTCTACCACTTAAAACCAAAAATTATTGGTTCACCTAGGTGACTATCCCTGAAAAATTGACAATAGATTAAGGAGTTTTGCCGATTTAGAGAGGAAGAGTTGGTAGTGTTTCTTATGCAGTAGTGCCCTTCAACCTGATGGATTTTCGGCCTTTTTTAAAAATCAAACTTATATGTATTTCTACCTTATTTTACATAAATAAAATAAGTAGAAGTTTTTGCCAAAACAAATTACAATAATTCATAGATAACATTACATCATCATAATAAATTTATTTAAATTTATTAAGGTCTAAATTTTTTTATGATTTCATTTCGTGTCAATTTTAGATATTTTCATGTACATATTTAGTTATATATTTTTTGTTTTCATGTAATGTAACATAACATTACTTATGTGACAACACCTCTCCATATTGAGCTATAGAGCACCTCGCTATTCTTGATGCAATCATTTAAAAATTAATTCTAATGGAAATAAATAAAAAAATCTAATGGTAATTGTTTGCTTGTGTGTTGTGTGTTGATGAGTAATATATCGAGCACACATCTGTAGTTCAAGTAAACTTAATATTTTCAATACAAAAATAAAGAGTTGATAACTATAAAAGAAAATTCTTGTCAATTTTTCTGCCTTCTAATTTTTGCACCTTACTTATTAAGGGTGGATTCTGGTGCTAATTCCCTCTTTCATGTACAATTGTAGCCACAGGAAAAATACTTGTCAATTTTTCTACCTTCTAATATCCACACCTTACTTAATAAGGGTGGATTCTTCCATTCATCGATGAGTATTTATGTCCTCTGCAACTAATTTGAATTATACAAAAAACAACAAACTATTATTTGGGATGGCCTATTTGGGCTGAGAAATAGATTGATGAAATTCTGTCTAAATATACAACCTAGTTTGAGGGGTAGAAGAACACAATTTTATCTTTGAAGAGATCTCTGTTTCAAAAGAATCCCCATTGTACAATCCTTTAAGTCCAAATAAGCACAACATTATTGATGAATTTTGTACAACTAGAGAACTGAAAAAAAGATTATTGATGTTCAACGCAGTTAGATACAATTTCGCAAAACTCTAATCTCCCAAAAACTACAATTTCGCAATGCCTTGAAGCTGCTCGAAAAAAAACAGAGTAATGGAATCTGGGTGGGTAAAAATAGTATTTCTTGTATTATTAATTGTCCCAAAAACTTCCCACACCCATTTCCTCTATAAGTGAGATGGGCTTTTGTGGGTTGTCTTTGGTTTTCTTCCTTTCATTGTCTTTAACTTTCGATGGCTTCTGGGCACTGACTAGTCCGTTATTTTTCCTCTTCTTGATGGATGGCTTAACGACAGGTGTGACCAATAAACCCTAAGGCACCTTCAAAGGTGGCATCATCCTCATAGATGAAGGTTGTAGTCTAGTCTAAACATATCAACACAAGAAAATAAAACAGTTCGCATAAAATTTCAACCAACATAAATACAAGTTGTGTTAAATAAATAGATAAATATGTTTGCATGTAGTCTTACCATTTCAGGTGAGGTACAAGTATCTTATGATGAAAATAGTTATTTCCTAAACAATTTATAACTTGTAGGTCTGTCTTCAATAGGTAGCGCTTCAGTTGGTTTTTGGGGTCTTTTGGAAATAGAAAGATTTTCAGCACCACATTCTAGTGATGCCAATGGAGCTTCCTTTATTTTCTTATTTTGGCCAGATTTAACATTATATGGCTTCTGAGCACCGACTAGTCCATTATTTTTTAGAGATACCTTCTTATTAGTTGGTTCAAGAACCGATGTGTCCAATGAACTATGAGGCACTGTGAAAGATGCCATTGTCCTCATAGCTAAAGGCTGTAATCCAGTCTGAACATATCAACATAAGAGACTAAACAAGTCAGCATCCTATTCTAGTCAATAGAATTAAAGGATGTGTTGAACCCCTACCAGATGTGTTAAAATTTGGTGCACTACTAGATTCGGATAAGATTAAATTTTGAATTCAGCACACTGAGCTATTTTTCTACAATAAAAAACTATATTCCTTTTTTGGATATCCCCTAAATTTGAAAAAAATGGCAGTTTTGGTGTTGGATTTCACAAAAACTGTGGTGATATACTTTAAATATTTCTCAAGTACGTGTAAGGATATGAAGGGATTGGGCTCACAATGTAGAAGAAAAATGTGAAAGGAAACCTTTCATACTCTATGCTTCATTGACAAATCCATCTATTAGTTTTGTTGGTGATTATATTTTTGTTCTAATGACAAAAGCTTAAAATTCTATTGATTGTTGTGAATAAATATATCTAACTAATTAGAAAATGCTCATATTAGAGGGAGAATAAACCCAAGTGGGATACATGTCATTTATTCATTTAGATTGTCTATTGTTATAATATTGGTTTCTTATATTCTAATCATCGGTTTTTAATATATATTGTCTTCAGATGCAAACATACAAGCTTAGCTGAATTTACAATATTCTACAAGATGCCTGATAGCTTTGAGGTATGCCTCAATATTTAAAAAGTTGTCTTTTCCTTAGAAGATCTCTGAAATTATTTGTTCTACAAGTTGGTTTTCTCATTGTGGGATTTTCTAGTATGTTTTGATTTTCATAATATTGGTTGTTTGTAGGACTCTTCAATAGATGAAAAAGGTATAAGAAACTATCACCATGTTACCCGCATAAATTTAATTCAGGATATGGCACCAATCCATAAACAAAATCAGAAATTGGTTCCTAACATTAGCTACAATGCATTAAGGGAAACTGGAGTGAAAAATTTAGATCTTTGGGTGAAAGGAGAACTTTATCCAGTTGACCCTGTGTTCAAATATCATCCTAATTTCAAAAAAATAACAAGACTATGCAGGTTTGTATGCCATAGAAACAATGGTCTTCTAGGATACTGTAAAAATTTGGATGGTAACCAGATTTCCCTTGAACAAAAAATCCAAGATCTTAGTGTCAAATTAAACCATCTCCATCACCCAAATATGGATCAGTATCATGAAATCATAAGATTGAACCAAATAATAGAAATGTTGAATCAAATACATGTGGATGAACTTCTTCAATTCAAATCCATCTCAACAAAATAAATTGAAATGTTGAAAATTGATATTCGTCGTCTCCAAAAGAGACTCTCTTTAATAAAGGAAACTCCAGTGGAGTTGAGGAATAGATCAAAAGAGTTGAAACCATTATCATGTATGTTAAAGAGGGGATGTGCCTATAAAAAAGGGGTTTTTGGGGTGAAGTCCATATTATATCCAAGTTGTACTGATATTGTGAATTTTTACAAAATTGTGTTGAAGAAAAGTGACATTAAATCAATGCTCAAACAACTAGAATTTGATGCTTCGAAGAAATAAGTAGTTAACCAATTTATTGCAAACTTAACAATTGATGTAAAGGATGTTCAAGGAGTTTTTGATGATAGAGGTATCAGCAAGTAAGCATATGAAAGTCCTTTTAAAGTTCTGAGAGAGGGAATGTTGAATGTCAGAATTAAGAAGATTTTGGTTCCTCGCCCTTTTCATGTGAAAAAAGAGTGTGGACTACAAAACAAAAAAAATGTTGATTCTTTGGGAGATGGATATCAATTAGAAGCAATGCATGAAGTTGCAAGCAAGAATTAAAAAAAATTATGAAGTGAAATTATTCCGTTAATGAGAAAAAATAACTTGTGGTATGACCTAGAGCGGGTATTACAGCTTATGGTGAGGTACTATGACATCTCCATTAAGGAGGCATGTGGGAAATTGATTGTTATCCTAAAATTGAATGAGATGGAGTTAGTCAACAATGAAAAATATGAAAGAGTTTCAATCACATTAATGAATCATGCATTAGATCCAAACCTTGATAAGACAAGTGATACATATTTTCAAGTTCAATATGAAGTTCACCTTTTTTGGTTGGGAATTTTTCGTGTCAACAAGGAGTCCCATGAGTCCTTGAAATTTGTTTTCAGCAAAACATATTTACCATCAATTATGTCTTCACATGATGCAGGGGAAAAATTATATGTGGAAGGATATGGTTCATATTTTGTGGAATGGCACCTTGCAGTTGATTTAAAAGCTCTCAAGTGTATGTACAACATTTCTCATGGTGCAAATGCAATGCATAGTTTCTTATATTGCATGAAGAAAAGACAAAAAGATCGAAGTTGGAAAGGTGGTATTTTGAGCTATCATCAAAACCTTCCTCCCAAATGGGATCAACTTGATACAAATCTAGATGCAGTCCTTTATGTACCATTTATTAGGGTGGACATGTGCACTTTGCATGCATTTGTGAGAATTGTTGATAAGATGGTGTATTTATCTATTTTTTTTGCATGGAACAAAACCCCACAGGATGAAAGTAAAAAGTCAATTGAGGCAATTGAACGCATTCTTTCAAAAGCAAGTTTGCATGGTGGACATGTTAAAAATGAAAAAGATATTAAGAGGTCAGGTTACACGAGGAAATCTTCTAGAAAATCCATCAATGTCAGGTGTCAAGGCACATCTTTTTCTTGAAAGAAAATGTGGACATGGATGTTGGGTATTGTATGAAGAATTAATTGATGCAGAAGATGATCACACTAGTGAAGGGCGTGAATCAAATAGAAAGAAGAAATGTGCTTGGAGGCCACTTTCATCTTTTTCTCTACTAATGGATAAAGAAAAATTCATGGAAGGTGATGCAATAACCTTTCAAGAAGCTATCACAAACTTCATAAGAGCAATGATAGAAGCCTGGGGAGACAACCATATGACACATTATATGGTATGCATATTAATTTTCATCCCACTAGTACTTTCCTTTGTACGTTTCTTTACTTTACATAATTTATTGTAAATTAACTTCATTTCGTACACTTGTTTGGTATTCTAAGATAGATTGATGCCAATGTTTGTAGCATCAATTATTTGCACATGGAACATGGTTTGCAACAAAATATGGAAGCTTTTCCATTTGGGTTACACAGGGCATGGAGAAATCACATAAACTAGCTCATACCATTTACCATAGATGCACATAGAAAGGAGGGGGTTCTGATGATTCATATGTTCTTGTGCAAATGGGTCAAGCATTTTATAGGCGTAAAATAGATGGATTTAAGAAGAAAAAACACCTTCCAGAAACAATTGATCTTAGTATAGTGATAAGAAAAGCAAAGAAAAATAGAAAACATAAGATATCTAATGTTTCTAAAGGTGGAGTTGGGACAAGTGCTAGGTATGCAATCTGTATGTTAACTTTTCTACCCTCTTAATTTAATAATTTATTGTTTTTAAAGTCTCATTATCATATTTGTTTTTGTAGATATGGCCCTCTATCAATGGGACCTTCCACAAGACATTCAGGTTTCATATAAGTGTATTCTCTTCCAAATAATTTTGTAAGTTGTTAAGTTTATCAACTTTATGAAGCTTATATTTTGTGTGTCAAATAATTACTTAAGGCTAGCTAGAAAAAATTTCTTTTTGGTATCAAAAATAACACAAATCTTGTACATGTCAGCAGGTAAAACATGGACATTTGAACCCCGGAAGTCTAGAAATCAATATTCTAGATGCTTCAGGATTCATTACGACCAAAAATCCATCTTTTCCCATATCTTAATTGGTTGTAAATGCATCAAATCTGTAGAGACTTGGACCTATGTTCAGTTGTTTGGGTTTATGTAATTCTAATGTTGCACTTTATGTCTATATTCAATTATGATATTGCATGGCCATATTGTATTTTTTATCAGGTTGTGACCTGCATGTCAATTTGTAAACAAAGATACTTCTATTACTGGAATAAAATTGAATTGTCTTCCCTTCATAGAGAAGCAATTCTAATTTTTTTATTGGCAAATGAACATTGTCTATATTTTGTAAATCCATTGTAATAAAAGTAGAATTGTATAATTCAGTCACATCTAGAATTGTATTGGGTTCAATTCTTTTGGTTTTGTTGTCTCAAATATGGGACCTCAAAAGGATGTTTTTTTTGGTACATTTTCCTTCATAGAAATTCAACATCTAGTTGTCCGACCCTTGTAGTCATGAGAAGGAAACAACAATGTGTCCTTTGGCAATGTGAAAATATGACATAGGAAGAAAGATCATGTTATGGGTAGCAAAAGATGCACACTATAATTACCATATCTGCATACCAACTTCCTCTGTAGTTTGTAATTACCAAGTTCCATGCAAATTGATTTTAATACCTGTGAGTGTAGAGATTTGTAAATTCGTTCTGCACTTCCTCCGTGCAAGAATGCCAAAACTTATGGATATTAAAGAAATCAAATAAGACAGAATTCTGAAAAAACTGATAGTCCGCATGGATTTTCTTTTTCTTGAATGAATTGAAAAGTTTCCAACCTAAAATGTAATTACTTTGAAGGTAATACATAATAGATTGATCATACTTCTCACTACCAAGATTGAGATACTATTCTCTTTACAAGGTCATTCAATACAACCCATTATAATCCCTGATTATCAATGCATGCTACATTTTTAAGGGGAGTCATTCCTTTTTTTGCAAGTAGAGAAACTAAATACAATATTGTACTTCACATAAGGTATCTGACAGTATACCCAAATTAAGAGAATACAGGAGGAACTTAAGTACATTATCCTCAAGTAAACACTTCAGAGTACACCTTTCCACATAATAGCAAAAACACATTTTGAGAGGCAGTTCCTTTCAAAAATCACTTCAAAATTTGATTCAATTTCTAATTGGTTTCCAGACACAACGGCCAGGGATGTCAATCCCTGTTAGAAAGTGCATTAGGGGAAGCTACAATGCTGACACTAAAAAATATTTTGTGACCCTTTGCCATGAAAATAGCATTGAAACATTCTTACACAAGATTCCACTGTCTTCAAAGTTCAAAGAAGCCAGAATATCAACAACATCTAAGTGGGATATTTGAATCGAGAATACTCGGAGAGACAATGTTATGATTTTTTTTAATGAAATAACACTATTGCACTCCAAGTAGTGTTTCATAATGGTCTCTCTTTCAGGTACTTGTATTTTCATGATCCAAACTATAAAAATAAATAGTTCAGTATATATTCAAAAAGGTAAAATATGATAGTTGTATACTAGAAATGAAATGAAGATCATCCAGAGTACACGTTGAATCTGTGTACAAAGATGTAGTCAAACTAAAACATGTCATATGACCTACTCATCAACAAATGGAAAATGTATAATGAGGATTTTCATTGATCTACAACTCTAAACTAAAAAAGGTTGACTTATCACCTACTATCTAAACCTCGGCTATGGCTATAATGGGTTTAATAAACATAGAACCTCTATTCATGGGTTTACAAACATAATAGAGAGTACTACAACCTGTGCCAATTTTTCAAGTTTGGCTCTCAGTTTGGTAATAGGTTCTTGGGACAAACTTGGATTCTACATACAGACATAAAACAAACATGGGTTCATTAAGTTTCTTTGGGATATCCCTAGAGAACCTACCTAAACATAACTAGAAGGTGAAAAGAGAAGTAAATATACATTGAAAAAAATGCTAAACTAATAGACTTTAACGCTCACCTTAACACACAAGCCAAGTTCTCCACTTGCTTTTTTTTCAAAGTTTTTACATTTTTTTAACTTTTAAATTTTCTTTTCCTTTTCATTGAAGGAAATATTCATTCCTATAACATAAATTTAATTTATAAATTTAATTCTACAGGGTTCCAAGTTCTACTTATGTTGTTTCTCAATGTTCATATTTTTTCCTAACTTCAGAATCACTACAGTTGAATTGTGTTTTCAACTCCAAAATCTCAACACTACAAAGTTGAGACCCCTACTATAGATTTATGTTCATTGGAGGAAAGATGAATAAGTTTAAACACATATTTGACATATAGTGAAGGTACAAATATTGAGAAGCAAGTGCATATCAATATGGTCCATAAGGAAATAAGGTTTCGAGGCAAACATTTACCTTCCTGTCTCTAGATATTGCTAGAAGAGTAGAATGCCAAAACACCAAATGGGAGAAAAATATAGAGATCATGAAGAGATTTTCCATGTAAGAACAAAATTAAGCAGGAAGTACAATTTGAATTTTGCAAGGCAATATCATTACACTACTTGTGCAATAAATCAAAAACTAATACACATATTCTCGAATCATACAACTCAACCATGTTGATAAGTTTATAAATAAGATAGATATGTATTTTGGACTTGCATTGAAATATGGAACAAGAATCGATGTTTGAAACAAAAAAGCACTATGTTGTGCATGCAAGAAAATGTAAATTCTAGTGGAAATTTCTAACTACGCAACAACTTGTATTTCCATGTAAATTTGTGTGTATTGGAAAGGGAAAATGCAACAATATAATCTAGGAATACCTTATCCCAATTCAAGAGGTCACTTTGAGATACATAAGGTTCTTGTAGTTTTGTAGAAACACTTGTATTGGTCTCACCCTTATGCAAACATGGACAAATACATGAAGGCCTTTATTTCTTGCACAATAAAAATTGGCCATTAGGAAGTAGGGACTGTACACAACTCTATTCAATCCTAGGCATCCACAAGAGTCTATCTTTGTGAATTTTATAATAGGACTACCAACAACATGAAAAAAACATGATGCAATGTCTATTGTCATTGATAGGTTCTCAAAGATGGTAGTACTTGCACCTTGCAAGAAAATTGACTTTACAAAATACATATGTAACATCCCGCTCTGGCGCACTGACAAAACTTATTCTTTGAGGACACTTGCTCGCAAGTGAACTGGATTTTTATGATGATGAACCACTTAACCTTGATGATGATGCGTCATGACTTATGACAGGAT
>JASDQU010502932.1:42252-56174 GCA_032191745.1 Picea mariana | reverse complement strand
TCCGAATACATTGATCTACCTAGGTGCGGGTTAGGACCTTAACACGATCATTATTCATTCTTCCATTAGTCGGACGATCCCGGCTTGTCCATAGATTTCGAACAAATCAATGATTACAAGTTAATAAAGAGTTGATATGAACGACCCTCATTTACTTCAGAACTTTAGGACTTTTGACGTTTGCTGGCGGTGAAACCCCTGAAGTAAAACTATTGGAGTGACATAACTTGCCGACGTCAGTTGATGATGTGGCACAGGCCGAGTGGCTTCCAAGTGTCACTCAGATTCATGATTTACACATACCTGAAATAATGATTTCATCTTAACACTTGTCATTATCTGATTTTGTCCTTATTGACATGGTATACTGACGTAGATCCCCCGATATGGCACATACTCTTCTCCTTGATCTAATGGTCAGGATACTTCCCAAAATGTATTTCAGATTGATGACTGAAAGTGACTTCAAAGTTTCATCCTTCGAGACTTTGGGTAAATTGGTTTATCCACTTCCCAGTTCTCCCAAAGTGAGATTCCCCGAACTGTAACCTCCTCACAACTTTTAACCCGAAATTAATGTTTTTCGTTGATCATGATCTAAGATCGATGGCTTGATCTATCTGTGATGCTTCTTTTTCTTGATTTAAATCCAACGACTCTTCTTATTTTCTTATCCTATCCGTCCACTTTAAAGTGATCGAATGGCTATCTAGGATTCAGGTATTTGATATCTCAGTTCTTTTTCCTTACTTATTTTATCCTTCCACTTAAAGTGATCCAACGACTATCAATAATTTGGGTATTCGAGATTTCAGTTCTTTTTCCTTTCTTATCCTATCCTTCCACTTCAAAGTGATCCAATGGCTATCAGGAATTTGGGCATTCGAGATCTCAGTTCTTTTGCCTGGTTTATCCTATCCTTCAACTCAACTTCATCCATCGGTCGAGAATGGTATCGAAGAAGATCAACTATCAAGAATGATTGCGGGGTCCTCAACTAGCATGACATTTAAAACTATCATTGAGTTTCGCAATGGAAATTGCTCATTGGTAGTGGAACCGATTCCAACCGTAGAGCTATTGACGGATGACAATCGAGGGTCGATGTGTATTGCAGAACCAAAACTTGTGAGTAGTTTAATTCATTATCCAATCTCCGTAATTAAAGTTGTACGATTGTTTGCGAGTCAACCAGAGTCATCGATCTTTGAATCTATAAGATCTGACGGTCCTGACTAATTGCAGGATTGGAAATAACAGATTTTTAATTCTCCTTTTTCTCTTCACAATCTATCCCTACCGTTGATATGGCGCTCGTGTATCTATCGATCATGACTTAATCTGATTGTTGACTAGTCCTCCAACGATCCTTCTCTTGTAATCTGACGGTCTAGACTAATTGCGGGATTGGAAATAACACATTGTTTAAGTCTCCTTTTTCTCTCTACAATCGATCCCTGCCATTGATATGGTGCTTGCATATCCAATGGTCACAACTTGATATGATTGTGTTACTGTAATTTGATTTCCCTTCTAAGATTCATGTGCATCATCTCTTAGGGCTTCTGATCTTCATTCGCTAACCCTCCTGAGGTTTAATATCTACATACTGTCATATTGTTTGACATCAACTCTTAACTTTTCACTTTTACTTTTGAGCTTCGATCTCTACATACTATTTGACATTCTCTGCTAACTGTTATACTATTGACATCAATGATAATTTCATCTATGATAACTCAACAATGACAATTCATCATAACAACTTATCATCACATCATAATGACATCGACTATTGACATCAATGACAATATGTCCAACAATCTCCCCCTTTGTCATTGAAGGAAACACAGTAACTTCATACACAAACTTCCACTGTGATGATGTTTTCCTCCTACGAAGTTACTCTCCCCCTTTAACATAAATGGAAAAGGATTACTCCCCTTATGATCAACATCTATTTGTCTACATGTTGTTGACCATTATATGAACTTGGGTAACTCACCCTACAATCATGCTCTGCCTGCCATAACTGAATGAATCCCCCTGTCAATATGGTCTCTCAGCCTTTGAGTACTCTCCCCCTTTTTTTTTGAAAGGGTATTTCTTTATGACAAGGTCTCTTCCCCTATTAATTTACTAACTGCTTATCTCAGTTGATTAGGATTTTTGTGTTCAAATAAGTAGTCTTCTTGATACCAATTTTGTAGTGATCAAGTCTTTCAAAACTTAATCTAATTACTTTTTTATTTAATAACCAAAATAATCCTCTTCAGTTTTTACTGACTTTCCTTTTTCAAATAGAACAAGAGTATCTTACCAATCTTTTTTATCTTCTTCTTATTCTTCTTTGATATTTCATAGGTGAGGAATTATACCAGTTGATTTAAATACCAATTTTTTTATCAATTGATCTTTGTTGAATGATACTCCTTGAACTTCTCTACTACCTTTATTTTATTTTTTTCTTCTTCTTGTATTCTCCAACTAACCCTACCAATGATTTTTCTTTTGACCACTAATCTATAGATAGTTAAGATTCTCCATACGTTAATTTAAAAACTCTTTGGCATAATCCTTTGATTTTGTAAAAAAAATTTAAACTTAATTTTGTATTTTCTTTCTTTTGCTAACAACTTATGACATTATCAGAATTTGATATTGTCCCATACTCCTTTATAGGTACTTATTTTTCTTCAGGTAGTATTTCCTTTTCTTGAGATTGATTTATTTCATATTGAAATTCACATCCTTTATTAGGACCTTCTCCCATCATGTTCTGATTATTAATTTCTTCATTTTCAAGTGTAATATCATCTTTATTTATTTCTCCTTCATATTTCCTTCTCCATATCTTTCTATGAGATATTCTTCTTTTTGAATCTTTTATTTCTAATTGTGTTTTTGGAGATTTTTCATCTCCTTTCTTCTTCCAACTTTTATTAGGTTTTGTCCCTAACTTGAATGACTTATTCAAATATTGACTTTTTGTATTCTTGTAGTTTTGGGATTTGTGCCCAAACCTATCACAGTTGTAACATCTCATTGTATGATAAAATTGTGGTGTGTGCCCAACAAAATTACATCTCCAACATATAATTGAGTTTTTAGATTTTCTTGTATATCCTTCCTTTAACTTCTTGCAGTCCATTGCTTTATGGCCAAAGCTATGACAAGAAAAGCAATAGCCATTGAAGGTGTTTCCATTCTTGATTTTATTTTGGCTCGAAGGATTTGTCATTTTATTTTATTTTTCCTTTTTACTTCGATAGTTCTCTTCCTTAACAAAGTTCATGACTTGTAATTGCATTGTACTTGCACCTTTTCCTCTTAAGAAGCATGATCCTTTCTCATGTTTGTAAATGGTGCTCCATTTGTTATTGTCTTATTTCTTATTGTATCCAAGACCAATTTTTTCATCAGTTGATCTTTGGCTCTTCCAAATCTTATCTAGGATATATTAGCTATTATGGAAATTGACAATCTTATTTGTATTTGTTGCATTACTAAGAGAAGGGGTGAATCAGTAATAGCGTAATTATAATCTTTTTTCACAAAATAATCCAAGTGTTATATCAATGTAGACTTATTATCCAATAATGAGCAATAAGAAATGAACAATCACACACATACACAATACACTAGTGTTTTATGTGGGAACCCAATTCGAGAGAAAACTATAGAATGTTTTATCTTATATGTATTGAAGAATTACATTCATTGGAAGCACCAGCTTCCTTTGTTTTCCAGCTGCAACTGGAAGGAGGCTCCAACCCCCTAGTTTCTAAAGCTACAACCTGAGGGAAGCTCCAACTCTCCAATTCTCTGGCTACAACTAGAAGGAGGCTACAACCCCCTATGTTCTCTAGCTACAACCGGAAGGTGGCTACAACCACGTATCCTTGCCCCATCCAACCACCCTAAAGTAGAAGTAGAATAATGGAACCACTGTCACACTATCATTGTGAGATATACCGCTGTAAACATGTACCAATAAACCTAAACCATGCATCAAATTGTAGTACCAGGGATGATTTTAAGGATGGAATTTTTTTTTTAAATGAAGAAACCTTGGCAAATCTTACTAATCCTTCATATGCGAACTATAAATGTTTGGCAATATTTTTGTAAAAATATTCAAATTTCTAAGCATTTTATATAGTTTGTATAAAATTTTGATGATTTTAGAGGTAAAATAATATTATCCTATAGAACTTGGATGAATCATTTTTAGAATATTGAATTATTTTTGGGAAAAACCATGGAAAATTATCCCATGAGTGAAATTTATCCCCTAAAATCATGCATAAGTACCTCAACCTGTAATCAACCTGTACCATAAACAAGTGCATCAACCATGCACGAACCTGTACCAAACAATATGTAATCAAATTGTACCATAAACAAGTCAAACCAACGATGTACCAAGTATGTACCAATCATGTGTCAAGTACTCATCAACTATGACTCATCAATATGTACCAACGTCATCAACTATACACCTCATGTATGTTCCATCTCATCATCTACTTGTCTCAACCATGTACCCAACTTGTACCTCAACCAAAAGCCCTCATCAATTTCATCACCCAAATATGATTTGTAACTCTATAATAGACCCAGTTTATATGATCACATACCTGCAAACCTTCCTTAGCTTTAACAACAAGAGACTATCATTTTCATCAAACGTTTCTTTCGTCTCACAAGACTACTTTTGGATTAATCAACAACCCTAACTTGAAATAATCATAACTTTGTACCTGTAATGAATAAATATATGAAACTGATACACAATGTTATTCAGTGTGTTTTATGAAATTTATCCAGGTTTCACTACTTGGAACCTCTCAAAAATGAGTTATGGGAAAAATGACACACCTTGCTAAATTCTGGCTTATTCTAGAGAGTGACCTTGTAGAGCGTGCCCCACACATAATATTTGTTGAATTGATATGAAACTGTTACAAAGAATAATAAACACTGTAATATAACCAACACATTTGGTCTTACTGAATTTGGATCTGTTATGAAGAAGTTATGATGATTTTACCCGAAACACATGTTTTTGACTAGTTTCAAGACAAGCCACAAACCCTAATTTACACAAAGTGTAACTCCAAAAATACAGTGACCCACAAGCTGAATTGTTTACCAAATATACTTTGATATGTTTCCTCAATGGAATATAAATTTCATGATCTGAGTCATTCTAGAAAAAAACATTATTGTGAAAATGGTGAGATGACCTGAAAAAAACATACCTTAGAAAGCATCATCAAAAGAATTTGTCCTTCCTTGAATTTCAGCCTTCTTTTCTTCACTCTCCTCATAAATTAGGATTATATATCCTTTGGTTACCTCAGACACCTATAGATATTCAATATTCTTAATTGTGTCTTAAATGAGATAGCCTTGCCTCTTATTTATACTCTCCAAGTAGCTTCCTTAAAAACATCTTCTCGGTCACTTTGCCTAGTTTCCTTATTTTAGGGTTAACCCACTTCTAATTTCTCCATTAAATTTATTATTGAATTAATTTATTTTGTATTCACTTTGAATTATAGTACACTCATAACTTCACATTATTATTTACCTTTTAAAATCTCTTAAACCACTTTGACTACTTTGACCTTTTGGGGCTTCCAGATGACATATGAGGCTCCTCCAACTTCGCAAGGCCATAACTCTCAAACCGTGAGGAGTTATGTGATGTTCCGCATAACACTAGAAATGGAATGATATGTACTATCCATATAGAACAGTATTACCTAAAACTATATCAAAAATCATACTGTTATCTATGAAACGAACTTGGGTCCATTACCCAAACCTGGGTTCTCCAACTTCTCATGGCCATAATTCTCTAACCGTGAGGAGTTATGTGATGTTCCACATACCACCAGAAATGGCATGACAGGCACTATACATCTAGGATATATTCACTGAAAAATTCACTGTATTTCATCTCATTATTTCACAAATAAGCATGGGTTCTCTAACCATACTTCTAGGATAACTCAATCCACAAAGCATCTTCCAGTGAGAGATTTCACCATAAGGGGACCACTTTGGAGTTCATCAATTTCTAATTATTATCAACCATGAAAAGAAAATAATGAGTCATATTTAAATCAAACAATATTGGGTCCATTACTCAACCTTTGTGCTACGGGGCTTTCTTGAAGGGTTGACATCAATGACAACCAACCTTAATCGACAATATCCCCCTTTGACATTGATGGCAACACTTTGATGCAATATTAAAATCACATCGCTCATGCTCCCCTTGGAACCATGCCTCTATCCTCTGCCTCTGTCATCTGCATCTTATAAATCTCTTCCCCCTTTTCATCAATGGAAAAGGTATCTTTCCATCCGGGGTTTCTCCCCCTGACTGAACTGTCCTCTTATGGTGCTTCCTCATGTAAATATAAGACATATAAGATACACATTCAAAAAGAATTCATTTTGGAGTAGAAATAAATTCAAGTCTCTGGCAAAGATATTCAAAGGATTCTCGTGGAAGTGGTTTTGTGAAGATGTCTATCACTTGTTGTTTTGTGCCCACATACTCAACTATGATGTTCTTCTCTGCAACCTTCTACCATATAAAGTGATACTTTAATGGAATGTGCTTCGTCTTGGAGTGAATCATTGGGTTCTTCGAGATACTAATGGCACTTGTATTATCACAATAGATTAGAATGGGCTCATGATACTCAACCTGTATATCTGTCAGAGTTTGTTTCATCCAAAGAACCTATGTACAACATGAAGTTACTACAATATACTCTGCCTTGGATATAGATAAAGATATTGATGATTGTTTCTTGCTTATACATGATACTAAACACTCACCCAAGTAGAAATTTGCTCCATTGGTGCTTCATTGGTCATCAATGCAACATGCCCAATCTGCATCTATGTAGGCAATAAGTGATAGATCCTTTCCTTTTGGATACCATAATCCAAATTCTTTTGTTCCTTTGAGATATCTAAAAATCCTCTTCACTGCTAAAACATGTGACTCCTTTGGTGCTGCTTGAAATCTTGCCACATGTCCAACTGCCTGCATTACATCTAGTCTGGATGTTGTCACATATAGTAGGCTAGAAATCATTGGCTTGGATTTACTCTAATCTGTAGACATCGAATCATCATCTTTTCTCAACTTACAATTGGTTTCCATGGGAGTGATAACTAGTTTGCAATCTTCCATTTCGAACCTATTTAGCATTTCTATGATATAATTGGTTTGAGAAATAAAGATTCCTTGGTTTCTTTGATGCATCTGAAGTCCCAAAAATAAGGATAGTTCTCCAAGTAATGACATTTCAAATTCATTCTTCATATCTTTTGCAAATTTTTGGCTTAACCTGTCATCATCACTACCAAAAATAATATCATTAACATAAACTTCAATTAATAAAATATTACCTTCACTTACCTTGATGTAGAGGTTGTTGTCTGCACTTCCTTTTCTGAACCCTGCCTACTGCAAATACTTATCCAGTCTAGAGTACCATGCTCTAGGAGCCTATTTTAGATCATACAAGGCCTTCTTTAATTTACACACATAATATGTGTTCTCTGACAACTGAAATCCTTCTGGTTGTTCAATGTAGAATTCTTCTTCAAGTTCCCCATTCAAAAAAGTTGATTTTATGTCCATCTGATATAATTTAACATTTTTGGAGCATGCATAGGCTAAAAGCAACCAAATTTCTTCTATTTTGGAAACTGGGGCAAATGTCTCTTCAAATTCAATTCCTTCAATCTGTGCATATCCTTTACATACGAATCTAGATTTGTTCCTTGTAACTTGTCCATCTTCATTTAATTTATTCTTGAAAACCCATTTTGTGTCGATCGCATTCTTATTCTTTGGTCTTGGAACCAGTTTCCAAGTGTCATTTTTCTTTATTTGATCCAATTCTTCATTCATGGAGTTATTCCAAAATTCATCCTTGTTTCCTTGTTCAAAAAAATTTGGTTCAATTGTAGATAAGAGTGCTCGGTGTGTTTGTTCTGGTGAATGGATTTTGCTTCTAGTCTCAACTCCTGCATCTTTGTTTCCAATAATCTGATATGAAGGATGATTCTTCTATACTCATTTTCTAGGTGTCTTTGGAGATACTTGTTGAACTTTCTCTTCTGTTTCTCTCGGATTCTCTTCATCTTCCTCTTCTACTTCATCTTCTTCTTCTTCTTCTTCGAAAAGTTGTTCCATTGATTTGTTTACTTCTTCCTTTGATTCCGGTTTGCCTGTTTCATCAATTGCTACATTGATGCTTTCCATGACTTTGTTCAATCTTAGATTGTAAAACTTGTATGTTTTCCTTGTACTTGAGTAACCAACAAGTAATCCTTTGTTCACATGAGAGTCAAAATTTCTCATTTCCCCATCTTCTCTTTTGATGTATCATTTGCTTCCAAAAACTCTAAAGTGCTTCACATTTGTTGGTCTTCCTTTCCATAGCTCATAGGGAGTTTTATCAGTGTTTTTTCTGAGCATTACTCTATTTTGAATGTGAACTGTTGTATGCACTGCCTGTGTCCAAAATATATCTGTCAATTTGGAATCCATTAGCATTGTTCGAGCCATTTCCTATACTGTCCTGTTATTTCTTTCAACAACTCCATTTTGTTGAGGTGTCCTAGCAACGGAAAATTGTCATTTTATTCCATGATTGTTGCAGTATTCCATAAATTCCTTTGAAGTGAACTCTCCTCCATTATCACATCTCAATCATTTGATTCTTGAATCCATCTCATTTTCAAACATTTCCTTGTAGATCTTGAAGTTTTCAAAAGCTTTTGACTTGTTCTTGAGAAAGAAAACTGCAGTCATTCTTGTATAATCATCAACTAATAACATAAAGTATCTCTCACCTTTTAATACCATTGTTTTAGTTGGTCCAAATATATCAATATGCACAATTTCCAGTGGTCTTGTTGTTGAATATTACTTTGATTTGAACCTGTTCTTTGTTTTCTTTCCTTGTTGACAATGCTTGCATAAAGTGTTGGTTGGTTTCATGATCCGGGGCATTTCTCTAACTGCTTCTCTTTTGTTGACTTTGAAAAGGTTATCAAAATGCATTTGACCCATTCTTCTGTGCCATAGCCAACTTTCATCGTCCTTTCCTAGACAACACTTTTCATTTCAAGTTTCACTTAATACATATATGTTCTTTGAAGTTATTATAGCTGTACCGACCAATTTCTGTGAACCTTCTCTTCTTATCTCACATTTTTGTGAATCGAAATTAACTTTATGACCTTGGTCACACATTTGACTCACACTTAGAAGATTATGTTTCATATCTTCTACTAGTAGAACATTCTGTGCATTTTTATTCTTGTTCCCAATCCAGATTGTGCCTTCTCCAATGATTTTGGCTGAATTATCATTTCTGAAAGAGACTAATTCATTTATTTCCTTTCGCAATGTAATAAATTTGTCTCTATCACATGTCATGTGTTTTGAACACCCACTGTCAACATACCAACCATGTTTCTTCTGCTTATCTTGTAGAGCAACTATGCATTCTTCAATGCTATACTGATCTTGCTTTCTTATCCATGTCATTTTCTGAGGTTCTTTTCTGTGACTGTTGTTATTTTGTTGAGGTTCTTTAGGAGGGACTGTCATTCTGCAATTTTTGGCCACGTGTCCAAAATTGTTACATTTGCAACATTCCACTTCAATGCTCAAATATTCAAACCTGTTGTAACTTCTTCTTTGTGTTTCTCTAGGTCTTCTTGAGTAACCCCTTTGTGTATGACTCTCAAAGTTGTTATTGTTCCTGTTGTTAGCTCTGCAATTCATAGCTTTATGTCCAAATTATTACATGCATAACATAAACCAGAAAATATAGTTTGATACCTGGGAGTTGAAGATCTTCTCAAAGAAGATTCTCTTATGAATCCTTCTTCTTCTTGAGGCCTATCTGTTTGTTGTTGATTCTGAAATCCGAATCTTCTCGATGGAGGAGTGTCCTTGTAATCTTCCTTGTACATCTTCCTATCCCTTTTGATTATTTATGCACAACGTTTTGGATTTGTTTCTTTCTCTATTGTTTTGGAGCTTGATCCCTTTTCTGTCTGATTGCATTCAAGTCCAGAATTGTTAAGATGAGTTTTTTTACTGTTGATAATGTCATCCAGAACTTTTGAGCTATTCTGCAGATTTTTCTTTTGAATATCCTTTCTTAGTGTGACAATCTTTTCTTCCAAGTTTCCAATGATATTGTCCTTTTATTCTAGTTGTTTTTTGAGTGCTTCTTCAATTATTTTATCTTCTTTTATTTGAACCTTCAATCTTGTGATCATTTGTTCTAGTTCTCGGGTGTCCTTTTTCTTGTCTAGTTTTCCTTGTAGTTTCTTGTTTTTCTTCTTTTCTCTTATGAAAACTTCTATGGAAGACATTAATTCATCTCAATAGTCAACTTCTTCCTCTTCAATTTCATCTTCGACTTCTTCATATCCTTATTTTGCTTCTTCATATTCTTTTTCGGAGTCTTCTTTTTCATAAAATTTTACTGCCATGAAAATAACTCTTCCTATCTCACTGCCACTCATTTCATCTTCATCTGATGATGAGATGTCTTCTTTGATGCATAAGATTTTCTTGAAATCTTTATTTGTAGTTATTGTTCCTTTAAATTTGTGTTTTCCTTTTGAGTAACCTTCATCATTTCTCTTTTTATTATGAGGACATTTGTTAGAAAAATGACCAATACGATCAAAATAAAAACAAATTAAAGGAATCTTACCTCTATACCTACCATTGGTTCCCTTGTTCAGTCTTTTGACAAAGTTGGCCACTTCTTAATCATCTTTCGAGATGTCGCTGGTGTTGATATATTCTTCTTGTTCCTTTTTCTTTTGATTTGATCTTTTGGATTCTTTGAAGGTTTCCTTTTTTACATCTGGATTTTTCCATTCAGTTCTCATTTCATATGGTGTGAAGATTCCATGCAGTTCGTCCATGCTTATTGAGTTCAGATCCAATCTTTCTTCTAGTGCTGGTATCTTAGTGTTGAATCTCATAGGAAGAGATGTTAGTACCTTTTGAACAATTACATATTCTTTGTTTTCTTCTACCAATCTTATGATTGCATTTATTGTTTCGTAAACTCTTCAAAATTAGGCTGCAATATTCTCATCTTCCTTCATTTTTAGTTGTTTGAACTGACCTCTGTAAGTTTCAATTTTTGCTTCTTTGACTTTTGTATCTCCTTCATAAATATTTTGAAGATTGTCCCAAATCTCTTTGGTGGATTTACAATGTGCAACTTTGGTGAATATTGTTTCACTAAGACCATTCAAAATTGCATTTGTAGCTTTGGAATTATTCTGACCAAGTTTCAATGCTTTGTCATTTGTTAGTGGAACTGCTCATACTGTGTATCCATCTACAATTGATTGACAAATTTCAAACCCCCATGCTTGTATATATGTATTCATCCTTATGCTCCAAAAAACATACTTATGTCCATCAAAGTGTGATATTCCATTTTCATATGAGTTGGTACTCTCCATGATGTACCTTTCAGTGGTTAAACTAATTTCTGAAGGAACCTTCTCTGATACCAATTGTTGGATTACTGAGGGGGGGTGAATCAATAATAGTGTAATTATAATCATTTTTCTCCAAATAATCCAAGTGTTATATCAATGTAGAATTATTATCCAATAATGAGCAATAATAAATGAATAATCACACACATACACATTACACCAGTGTTTTACATGGAAACCCAAATTAGGAAAAAACCATAGAATGATTTATCTTATATGTCTTGAAGAATTACATTCAATGGAAGCACCAACTTCTTTTGTTTTCTAGCTGCAACTGGAAGGAGGCTCCAACCCCCTAGTTTCTTAATCTACAACCTGAGGGAAGCTCCAACTCTCCAATTCTCTAGCTACAACTAGAACGAGGCTACAACCCCCTATGTTCTCCAGCTACAAGCCCCTATGTTAGAGTACAATCTTTAGAAATATCCATCTAGGATAGTTTCACTGAAAAATTCACTAGCATTCATCTCATTATTCCACAAATAAACATGGGTTCTCTAACCATACTTCTAGGATAACTCAATCCGCAAAGCATCTTCCTATTAGGGCCTTCACCATAAGGGGACCACTTTAGAGTTCATCCATTTCTACTTATTATCAACCATGAAAATACAATAACGAGTCATCTTTACATAAAACAATCTTGGGTCCATTACCCAACCTTTGTGCTACGGGGCTTTCTTCAAGAGCTGTCATCAATGAAAACCAACCTTAATCAACAATATTTTCATTCATCTGTTTGAGATTGACTATTTCTAACTTTAATACTTGACACAATTCTTCATTTTTAGTCAACTGAATCTTAAGGGCTTCTTCCACTTCTTTAGCATGTTCAAGATGAGTCTTTAAATTGATGACTATTTCTTTTGTCTCATCCAAGAATTCTTTGCATTTAATAGTTTTGTCATCTGTATTCAATTCTTTCATATCTTTTGTTAGATAAAAAACTTTAGTTTTCAATTTTTTGATTTCTTCCTCGTATTCTAGCTGAATAATTTTGAGTTTGATGGATTCTAATTCAAACATTTGGCATGATTCTTCCTTTTTAGTTGTTTGGATATTCCGAGCTTCTTCTTTTTTCTTAGATTCTTCAATTTGAGCCATTAGATCTGCATTAGTACTTTCATTTATCTTTTTGAAATTGATGATTTCCAATTCCAACATGTGGTAAGAATTTTCTTTCCTTGTTAACTGGATCTTTAGGTCTTCTTCACTTTCCTTAATTTCCTCAAGTTGAGTGTTTAGACTATTAACTAGTTCTTCTAATTCTTTTAGTACTTATTTTATTTTACTGTCACGCTTCTTTAATTCTTCCATCTCTTATGTTAGACTAATAACTTTGTTTTTCAAACTTTTGATCTCTTCTTCTTTGTTTTCTAGCTGAAACTTTTGTTCATGCTCTTCATGGTTAGATTGATCTAGTTGTAGTAGTAGCATCATATGTTTCTATTGGAGTTTCTCCAACTCTTCTAGAATGAACATATTTGTGTACTCAAGATGATCAAGAACATCCTTAGTAACTTAAATATATATACCATTTCCTGGTTCCATACTAATCACTTCAAATGTAGTTATAACATTAGTATTAAAATATAATAGTTTTTCTTTAGTGAATACTGAGATATTCCTCAATTCCTTGATGAGGTTGTATTCCTCATTGTTAACTGGGGTTTGCATCAAATCCTGCATTTCATTCTGATTAGAAATGTATTTCTCTGTATTATGTTCTTCAATCTGATTGCAATTTTCCTTTTCTTTATCTTTTTCATTATCTTGATAAGAACTCTCTTATTCTGAGTTTTGTTCTTTATTCTGATAGGAATCCTCTTCATCTGATTCTTGTTCCTCACATTGATGAGATTTCTCTTCTTCTTGTGTTTCATTATGATAACTATTTTCTAGTTGGAGCAATAATTCTTTAGTAGATTTGTAGTTCTTCATCTTTTCTTTGACTTGGTTTGATAATCTATCCTAGATTGCTTTTAAGGCTACTGAATTGTTTCACGTTGCCTCCTTTACAGTTTTGGTTTTTCACTTTGAAGTAGTTAAGTGTCAGGGATTACTTACTACTGAATCCCAAACTCCAGATTCTCTTGACTTCAGATATCTTTTCAAATTTTCCCTTCACGATAAATAATATGTTCCATCAAAATAAGGGAGCTTCATTTGCGGAGATACAAATTTGTCCACCCATTTATTATCAATCTACCTTCAATGTTTAAGCTGTGCTGAAGGAACCTGCTCTGATACTAATTTTTGAAATGGATACTAGACTCTGAGAGGAGGGGTGAATGAGTGTCACAAAACTTTGGACAATTTTCCACTTTTCACAA